>JADRCH010000210.1:1762211-1849711 GCA_019843965.1 Rhynchomys soricoides | reverse complement strand
ATCCATGGGCTGGCTTTGAACTCAGGAACTTTTATTTCTCAGGGTCCCAGATGATCAGATTATAGACCTGTTCCATCACACCCGTGGCTCCCACAGGGGAAACTAGAAGTTGTTGTCAGGAAGAGAAGAGATGTGGTGGAGGTGGAGGGGAGGAAGACCATTATAAAGCCCCTAGGGAGGAGCTTGGTGCATGGTGGGAGACAGGAAGAAGGCCAGGGTGGTGGTGGGAGGGCAGGGGTCTGGGGGAAAGTTGGTCAGTGTGGAGAGCTGTCAGCCTTGGAGCAGGGTCTGGGAAGCCATGGACTCTAAGCTCCATGCCTACTACTGCTTTTGAAAGTTTTTCTTTCTTCCTTTCTTTTCTCCTCCCTCCCTCTCTCCCTCCTTCCCTCCCTCTCTTCCGTTTGTTTGTTTGTTTGTTTTGAGACAAGGTGTTTCTGTGTAGCCCTGGCTGTCCTGGAACTCACTCTGTAGACCAAGCTGGCCTGGAACTCAGAAATCCGCCTTCTTCTGCCTCCCAAGTGCTGGAGTTAAAGGCGTGCGCACCACCACTGCCCGGTTCTTTTCAGTTTTCAACTACACTAGTTCTAGGGATTCTTGTTTTGTGGTGACAAAATTTGAAGTCCTAGGCATGCTAGTTGAGTGCTTTACCACTGAGCTGCATCTCCAGTCCTTTGCATGGTATAGCTTTTGGTAACAGCTCTATTAAGATACATTTCATACTCCATGCAGTCTGCCCACCTGTACAATCCCATGCTCTTAGTTTACTGTGACTAAAGTACACCCCAAGGTGCTAACAGTTAATCACTACAAACCATGGCTTACATCTGTAATCCCAGTATTTAAGAGGCAGAGGCAGGTGCAGGCCAGTCTCTGTGAGTTAGAGACTAGTATGGTCAATAGAGTGGACAACCAGGACAGTTAGGACTACATAGAGAGATCCTATGACAAACAAACAAACAAAACCCCAGGAGGTCAAGCCTGGTAAAGTGGTACACACCCATAATCTCAGCACTTGGAAGGTAGCATGAGGAATCCAAGTTCATCCTCAACTGCATAGCAAGTTTGAGGCCAGCCTGAGCTACATGAGACCCTGGGTCAAAAAATAATAGTAGTAATAAAAAGAGAAAGAAGAAAGCGCGTATTCTTTAGCCGTCACACCATATTCCCATCAGGGCTAGCCTCAAGCGATCGATCACCTGCCCCCTTGCCATCTCTGTAGACTACTTATTGCAGGCATTTCCTATGCTTGGGAGCGTACGATGTGTGGTTCTTTCACTTAGCACAGTGTTTTCCTTTTCCTTTTTTGGTTTTTCGAGACAGGGTTTCTCTGTGTAGCCCTGGCTGTCCTGGAACTCACTCTGTAGACCAGGCTGGCCTTGAACTCAGAAATCCGCCTGCCTCTGCCTCCCAAGTGCTGGGATTAAAGGCATGCGCCACTACTACTGCCCGCTAGCATAGTGTTTTCAAGGTTCATCTACATGATAGCAAGAAACTGTCTTTATTCCTTTTTACAACAGAGTAATGCCCAATATATAGGAATGCCATATTAGCCCATCTGTTCATTTGCTGATGGGCATTGAATGTTACTTTATTTTTTGTTTGTTTTGTTTTGTGACAGGGTTTCTCTGTGTTGCCCTGGCTGTTCTGGAACTTGCTCTATAGACCAGGCTCTGGCTTCAGACTCACAGAGATCTGCTTGCCTCTGTCTCCTAAGTGCTGGGATCAAAAGCGTGCGCCACCAGTGCTGGGCATATTCTTCTCATTTGTATGGGAAATTTTAAATTCACAACCCATGAGTCTGTAACCTGTCAATTTTTTTTCATCTTCAAAATATTTTATTATAAAACATAACACAGGGCTCACCAACAGTTCCCACCCAGAACTGTCAAATACATACTGCTGAGCAGAGTGTCCTCAAGATTTGACTTCAGTGAGAATCTCAGCTCCCTCAGAGTTTCAGGAAAACTACAGCAGAGTGGAATGGAGAGAAGACCTGTCAATTTTTAATTGACTCAAATGATGCGCGCATATATATATAAAATATATATATATAACGTATATATTTTATATATATATATTATGTTCATGACACAAACCATGTTGATGGATGAAGTAGAATGTAAACACCCTGACCCTTCTGCTGTAGTACTCGTTAATCTCCCCAGAAGCAATCATCAGTGACAATTTGCTCTGAATCTTCCTGGTCGCATATGTTAGACCTCATCACACAGTACCTTATTATCACCTCTTGCACCATCAGGGCAGGGCTGCATCTATACTCTGGGCCAGGTGTACCTCACATATATATGAACTTAATGGATTCCTGGGGAGTGTGGGGGAGTCTCGTAAAGGGGCTTCTACTTCTCCCTAAACATCCCCCATTCAGGTGTGGATGGGACAGTGAGTGGCTGGGAAGAGACCAAAATCAACAGCTCCAGCCCTCTTCGCTACGACCGCCAGATTGGGGAATTTACAGTCATCAGGGCTGGGCTCTACTACCTGTACTGTCAGGTAAGCCCTGCCTGGTCCCATGGGCAGAGCAATGGCTAAGGGGAGGAGGGCTTGGCAAGGAATGTGTGGGAGAGGGAGAATCTGGGTTTCATGAAGGAAGGAGCCTGGATGAGGGCAGGCAGAGGTATGGATTTTGCTGGTCTCTCTCTGCTCCAGGTGCACTTTGATGAGGGGAAGGCCGTCTACCTGAAGCTGGACTTGCTGGTGAATGGTGTGCTGGCCCTGCGCTGCCTAGAAGAATTCTCAGCCACAGCAGCAAGCTCTCCTGGGCCCCAGCTCCGTCTGTGCCAGGTGTCTGGGCTGTTGCCGCTACGGCCAGGGTCTTCCCTTCGGATCCGTACCCTCCCCTGGGCTCATCTTAAGGCTGCCCCCTTCCTTACCTACTTTGGACTCTTTCAAGTTCACTGAGGGGTCCTCCTCTCCCAGATTCCCTCAAACTTTACCCGAACAGCTCCCAGAGCACTATGACACCTCCCCACTCCACCCCCACTCCTCCACCCTAGCTGCTTCTTGTTTCAGTCCAGTCCTTGTTCACATGTTTTCCATTCCACAGACTATTCCTGTTCTTTAACATTCCAGCCCACAACTCTCCACCTCACTAGCTCCCAAAGCCCCCACTTATCCCTGACTCCCCCGGCCCCGACCCCCAGGACCCCGTGTTTACTGACTATGTGCATCAGGCACTGAGATGGGCTGGACCTGGTGGCAGGAAGCCAAAGAACCTGGGACTAGGCCAGAAGTTCCCAAATGTGAGGGGAAAGAGCTGGAGACAAGCTCCTCCCTGGATCCCTGTGGATTTTGAAAAGATACTATTTTTATTATTATTGTGACAAAATGTTAAATGGATATTAAAGAGAATAAATCATGATTTCTCTTCTTTGAGGTTCAGAGTAACTGAAGGCTGTGGGAAGGGAACTTAGGCTTGGGGACAGGGACTTGTGTGCCTCCAAGCTGCAGTCTTGAATAGAAACCACAAAGGTACCAGAAGAAAAATGGAAACCACCACCAACAAAAACCACCTGGTCATCTGCTCAAGGTGCTGCAGAAGCAGCCTCATTTTCCTAGCAGCAGACTTCCTCCTGCAGGGGAATCCCTGGCTGGGAGGAGCAGGGCCCTTCCTCTTGGCGGCTTCAGGACATTCAGCAGTTGAGCAGGTGCTGGCACAGGCCTGGCTAGGAGATGGGATGGGAGCTAGCCTGGGAAGGGGCTCAGAGCCATAGGAAGGACTCTGGTGGGCCAGCTCCATGGGCTTGGGGAGGAGTGTGGCACCGACTGAGGTGCTTGGTGCTTTGGTCTTTTTTCTTTGTCCAGAGAACCTTATGTAAGAACTCTTCTTGGGAAACAGGAAGTCCAGCTTGCCAAGTTCAGCACAGGGAGTAGTGCAGGCCTGGTTCCAACACACCCGGCCCAGCCTTAACCCCAGCACCCTGCCAGTTTCTTGTCCCTGGTTCTCCTCCCTGCTGGCCTCTAAACCCCTTTTTTTCATCTCCAGTCACCCCTAACAAACCTCCTCAAAGATCTCATTCAAGCCTGAGTCAGGAAGTCTACCACACTCACCTTCTAAACCTCATGCTGTCCAGCGTATACCCATTCCCTGCTCCTGGCACCATGCCCCATAACCAACCGACCTTCCCTCCTCCAACTTAGGGGCCGCCCCCGGGCTCCTGAATGCTGGCCGCTCCTTCTGGGTGTCACGGCTCCCCTGTCCTTCCTAGATAATTGGCACCAAATTCTCCTGAGGCTGGGGGGGAAGGGTGTCAGAGTGACACTAGCTCTACCCTGGGGACAGGGGCTAATAGTACCCTCGCTTGATTTCTTCCTATTCTCAAGTTCCTTTTTATTTCTCCCCTTGCGTAACTTGCTCTTCCCTTCTGTGCCTTTGCCTATATTCCCACCCTCCCTGCTACCTCCTGGCCACCTCACTTCTGAGACCACAGCTGTTGGCAGGGTCCTTAGCTCATGCCAGCCTCATCTCCGGGCAACATGGGGGGCTCAGTCAGAGAGCCAGCCCTTTCGGTTGCTCTTTGGTTGAGTTGGGGGGCAGTTCTGGGGGCTGTGACTTGTGCTATTGCACTACTGATCCAACAAACTGAGCTGCAAAGCCTAAGGCGGGAGGTGAGCCGGCTGCAGCGGAGTGGAGGACCTTCCCAGAAGCGGGGAGAGTCTCCATGGCAGAGCCTCTGGGAACAGGTGAGTTAAGGGAGATGGGACTCTAGGGGTGAAGGATGAATGGCAGAGGGGTCTCCGAGCCTCTCAATCTGAAAAATTTCAAGTGAGTACTAGAGGTGGCCCTAGATTTGAGAGTCAAGGAACAGCCATTTAAGGAAAATAAACTGTTACAGATTAATTCCAAGAACACCTTGAAAGGCATTCAGTGCCCAGACCAGGGGCCTATGACAGGTACATACATTTCAGCTCTTCCTGGTGTTGAGGAGGGACTGGGAAGAAGATTGTCTGAGACCCTTAACATCTTACTCAAACTCTGGCCCTCTTTCAGGAGCAGAGTCCTGATGTCCTGGAAGCCTGGAAGGATGGGGCGAAAACTCGGAGAAGGAGAGCAGTACTCACCCAGAAGCACAAGAGTGAGTGAGCCCTGGGGTTTCGGCTGGGTTGGAGGTGAGCCAGGAGCGTGAGGAATGCCGACAGAGCTGAGATGAGGGTGGAGGGTGGACTCTGGGGGCAGGTCAACTCTGCTATTTCTTCCTTCTTTCCTTAGAGAAGCACTCGGTCCTGCATCTTGTTCCAATTAACATTACCTCCAAGGGTAAGCACTGTTTTAAATAATGGCACTGTGGGAGGGGCACCAACCAGGAACTGTGGGGCTGGGGCCAAGAGAACCCTAGAAATGAAAAGGAGAGAGCTCGTGTATCTGAGTGTAAAGAAATGCTGACCTGCATGCTCCTCACCTCTAGCAGACTCTGACATGACAGAGGTGATGTGGCAACCAGCTCTTACGCGTGGAAGAGGCCTGGAGGCCCAAGGAGACATTGTCCGAGTCTGGGACACTGGGATTTATCTGCTATATAGCCAGGTAATCCCAGACAAGCCTTGAGCTCACCATGTGGACATGGAGACTGGCTTGTCACTCTTCTATGTACCCTGTCTGTAATGACCCCTCCTTATTGCCTGGCTCCACTACCAGTGCTCCAGAGGCCTCCAAGGACTGAACGGTGCCATCCTGGTTTTCTTCAGCATATCCCTCCTCTGATAGGTCCTGTTTCACGATGTGACTTTCACGATGGGTCAGGTGGTATCTCGGGAAGACCAAGGGAGAAAGGAGACTCTATTCCGCTGTATCAGAAGTATGCCTTCTGATCCTGACCGTGCCTACAATAGCTGCTACAGTGCAGGTGAGGACTGTGAGCTCAGTAGAGAGTTGATCTGAGTGGACAGAGCAGATCACATCAACTCAAGCAGAGCTGACTTGGTGTGGGGAGTTAGGCTAGAGAGTAGGGAACTTGGATGTAGAGGCAAATCTGAAGACTGAAGAACAAGGTGCCTAGGTCCTTGCAGAGAATAAGCCTATGAACAACTAGGTTCGTGCCTATAATCCCAGGTATGAAGCTGGAGTGGGAGGTTTGCCTAAATTCAAGGTCAGCCTAGGCTACAGAGTGAGGCTGCCTCCAATATTAAAAAACAGAGCTAGTGAGACGGCTCGATTAGGAAAGGTACTTGCTCCATCCCTCACCCCTCACGTCTCACCACCTGGGTTTGAGTCTGAGAACCCGCAGAGTAGGAGGAAGGAACCAACTCTCCTAAATTGTCTTCTGACCTCACACATGCAGCACATGTTCCCCAACGAAAACACTGAAAACATAAAATCAAAATGGAGGAGGGGCTGGAGCAGGCAGAACGAAGCAACTGATGTGTTTTTCCCCCCCTCAGGTGTCTTTCATTTACATCAAGGGGATATTATCACTGTCAAAATTCCACGGGCAAACGCAAAACTTAGCCTTTCTCCGCATGGAACATTCCTGGGGTTTGTGAAACTATGACTGTGCTATTGGGAGTAGGGGGTTCCCATTCCAAGAACTTGCTAGACAAAGGACAAGCAAATGGTCAAAAACAGCTCTCCTTGGCTTTGACGTCTTGACGGTTGTTCCTCCCTTTGCCTTTCCCGCGCCCACTCTCTGGGCTTTGACTCCATAGATATTAAAAAAAGTAGATTATTTTATGTTTATCTCCCACACAGCCCCAAATTCTTTTGTTGTGTGTGTTAAGGGGGTTTTGTGCACTGTGCCAAGCCTTGTCCACTGGAATGCATCCAGAACAGCACCACCATCTAGCGGCAGGTTGAGGAAAGAATACGATCTCTGCTAGGGAGCTTCAGTTTACAAGAAGCCCGGTTCTCACTATTTCGTCCAAATTCTTGATACTATCTAGTTTTTTAAAAAAAAAAAAAAGTATTTTAGGTGCCTCGATATTCATGCCATTCATGCTCTCCATTCCCCTAGTAAACTTCGGAGCTGGGCTCTGTGCTTCACGCCGTTAATCTCAGTACTCGGGAGACAGATACCTATGAGTTCGAGGCCACCTTGGTCTAAATAGTGAGTTCCAGGCCATCCAGGGGTTACAATCGTTGAGACCATGACTCAAACAAACAGAAGACTCTCCAAGATCGGACTGGTATCCGGGAAGTTTGTATGACTGGACGCCCAGGCACACTGGTCGTGTCTCATCTTTAATGAAGCCCTGCTTAAAGTTTAAAAACAAACAAACAAACAAAACCAATGCCCCGCCTCCGTTCCCCTAAGCGCCTAGCCTCAGTCCAGGCCGTGCAGGGTCCCTGACAGCCTGGCCATGCGCTGGGCAGCCCACTGGATCACCCAAAGCTAAGGCCACGGAAGAGCAGGGAATACCGTATGGCTGCGACGTAGAGCGTGAGGCTAGACATGACACGCAGGCGTAAAAGAGCGAGCAGTGGGACTGCCACACGCGGCAAGCCAGGCAACTGTGCGCAGGCTCGGCTTAGCGTAGAGCTCGAGGGCGGGACCGTCCGGTGGCCTGGACGTTCTGAGGTAGGCGGGACTGAGCACGAGCCGGCGCCGCTCGCCGGGTGTGACGCACTAATTGTGCGCCGCCATCGGCGGTGGGCCTGGGGCTCGCGGGAGGGGAAGGAGGAGGAGGGGTGGTGGCGGTGGTGGAGGTGGAGGTAGAGGTGGAGGCTAAAGCCGCGCTATAGGCGGCCGCAGTGGGACGGCACGAGCTTTGGCTTCGTGAATTGAGACGGCTCCGCCTGAGGACAGCAGGAGTGGCGGGGTCGCCGCCGTCCGAAAGATGAGCCGGAAAGCCTGAGGCGGAGACACCCGCCTTGGGGCCCGTGTGCCCGGCTTCCCTGTTCCTGGTGAGGACGCCCCTTCCCCTCCCCCCGCCCTGTGGCCTCTTCCATTTCTGGTCTTCGCTCACACCTAACTGGGCCCAAGAGGCCCTTTAAAGGACTTAGGACCGTTGTATGTTGAGTCGCCCGAGCTTTCAAACTATATTGGGGCTGGGAAGCATTCAGGTCTCCCAGGATAAGACCGGAGAGGGACCGGTCTGCCCGGCCCCCACGGCTCCGTTCTGTCCCATCTCCTTAATTCGGTCGCTAAGCACCGATTCGGTTCGCTTCCAGTTTTCTTCAACATCTTCCTCTCTTATCACTATTTCTTGAGCCATAACCCTCGCACCACCCTCCCCCACACCTGAGGCGCGTGTGTCCCCCTAACCCCGTATCACTCCAGGGTGAAAGGGAACTTCCCACCTGGGACCAAAGTTTTCCTGGTGAAAGTTGTCTTCCCAGGTACCCGTATCCAGATTCCTGTGCTGAGCCATCTCTCTTAGCAAAGTAGCCCTCAGACTTGTCCTAAGGACACCCATAGTAGCATTTAAAGTTGATCCTGGAAATACTGTTAGTCATTTCTTTTGGTTCTCTACCTGGACAAGGGATGAAAGGATGGCTGACTCTGAAGAGGTTCTTCTGGACAAGGTCGTTTGGGAAGAGCTGAACTTATGAGTTTTAGATTTTTCTTTATTTGTATCTGAAATCAGGGGGAAAATGCTGAAGAGCAGTTCTGATCTTGGAGGAAGGAGTAGGGTGTTCTGTTTGATAATCAAACTTTTGTTTTACAGGGTACTGAAAGATGAAAGAGACTATACAGGGGACCGGGTCTTGGGGGCCTGAGCCTCCGGGACCCGGCACCACTTACTCAAATCCCAGGCGAGAGCGTCTTCGTTGGCCCCTACCCCCTAAGCCTCGGCTCAAGTCAGGTGGTGGCTTTGGGCCAGATCCTGGGTCCGGGACCACAGTGCCAACTAGACGCCTCCCTGCCCCTCGGCCATCTTTTGATGCCTCAGCTAGTGAAGAAGAGGAAGAGGAGGAGGAAGATGAGGAGGAAGTAGCAGCTTGGAGGCTACCCCCTAGATGGGGCCAACTGGGGGCCTCCCAGCGTCCTCGAGCTCTCCGACCCTCTCATAGAAAAACCTGCTCACAGCGCCGGCGCAGAGCCATGAGAGCCTTCCAGATGCTGCTCTACTCAAAAAGCACCTCGCTGACATTCCACTGGAAGCTTTGGGGGCGCCACCGAGGCCGGCGGCGGAACCTCGCACACCCCAAGAACCATCTCTCACCCCAGGAAGGGGGTGCAACGCCACAGGTGCCATCACCCTGCTGTCGTTTTGACTCCCCCCGGGGGCTACCCCCACCCCGGCTGGGTCTGCTAGGTGCTCTCATGGCAGAGGATGGGATGAGAGGGTCTCCACCAGTGCCCTCTGGGCCCCCCATGGAGGAAGATGGACTAAGGTGGACCCCAAAGTCTCCTCTGGACCCTGACTCGGGTAAGGTGGGAAATGGGAAGGGTGATGAGCCAGGAGCACCAGGAGTTTGTTGCCATGGTGAGCCTAAGAAAAGTAGAGCAAAGCTTCCTGAATATCTGTGAAATGATCTTAAGCCTTAATTTTAAAGGCCTGTTCAGGCACACACCTGTAATCCTAGGATTTTGGAGGCTAAGACAGAAGAATAACGAATCAAGGCTCCACCTGGGCTGCAAAGAAAGATCCTATCTTGTGTGTGAGTTGGGGACTCTGATTTTGAGCAGGACTGATGCCTGGGACACAATGCTGAGAACAAATCCTTAAGTAGTTGTCCTGTGGTCTTCAGTACAAATGACAAAGGGGACTATGGTTTAGGGAAATCAGTGTTGTCCATTCCAAAGCTTTCTTCCTGTCAGGGTAAGGCCTGGGTATGCAGATCTCCACTGGGCACTCACAGTTCTTGTGGAATATATCATTTGTAGATTTTAACATTTTTACTTAGAATATTTCCTCTTTGGAGAACTCAAGCTAAATAACTTAACATCCTTACTGTGTTAGCTGTTAAGCATATATTGGCAGCAGATTCTTATTTTTAAATAAACTCTTTGGACATCCTTACATTAGGCGTGTGTGTGTGTGTGTGTGTGTGTGTGTGTGTGTGTGTCTGTATTCCATAAGGTTTATATTGCTAGATTCTGCTTCAGTCTGTTCTGTGGTCTTATCATTTGTATGCATCAGTTCTTATATTTGGCTAGTTTCTCATTCCTATCCTATTTCTGTGCTTTAAAGGCCTCCTCTCATGTACTCTACCCAATGGTTTTGGGGGGCTGTCTGGTCCTGAAGGGGAGCGCAGCCTGGCACCCCCTGATGCCAGCATACTCATCAGCAATGTGTGCAGCATTGGAGACCATGTGGCTCAGGAACTTTTTCAGAGCTCTGACTTGGGCACTGCAGAAGAGGCAGATCGGCCTGGGGAGAAAGCTGGCCAGCATAGCCCCCTGCGGGAGGAACATGTGACCTGTGTACAGAGTAAGCCTTTAGAAAACTTAGTCTCTTTTGGCCAGCTCCTAGATCAAGAGTCTCAAGGCCCTACCTTACTCTGTCCTACCTCTATTTAGGCATCTTAGATGAATTCCTTCAAACTTATGGTAGCCTCATCCCCCTCAGCACTGATGAAGTTGTGGAGAAGTTGGAGGACATTTTCCAGCAGGAGTTCTCTACACCCTCCAGGTGAGGTCTGAGGCAGGTACCCTCTGAAGGAAGGCTGGGACCTTAGGGATGGGGGGAGAATGTTTATTCTCTTTTAGTGATGTATTTGAGGGAGTAAGAGCTACAGCTGCAGCAGAGGAGGCTGCAGATGAAGTGCCAAGCCCTGTTAGACAGTTGGGAGGCTCTTTATGTAGGATACAGTGAGACACTGAAAAGTTTGTCCCTGAGCATTCCCATGCCTCTTTCTGGAGAGTGGGAGACAAAACAACCTGTGAAAAAGAAACTTTACATTGTTATTCTAGACAGTATTGGGTATTTCTGTCTGTTCCATCCCCATTAGCTCTTATATGATTCCAAAACTTTGGCCTATGCAGGAAGAGTCTGGTACTACAGCTGATCCAGTCTTACCAGCGGATGCCAGGCAACGCCATGGTAAGGGGCTTCCGGGTATCCTATAAGCGACACGTGCTCACCATGGATGACCTGGGTACTTTATATGGACAGAACTGGCTCAATGACCAGGTAAGAGGAAGAAGATAAAAGGGCTTGAAAAGACTTTTGGAGAGTGTAGCCTTTTGCATAGGGGAATCCTTTACCCATGCCATATCCTCCAGGACAAATTGCCTTCCCCTCCCCCCACCCCCAGGTGATGAACATGTATGGAGACTTGGTCATGGACACAGTCCCTGAAAAGGTAGGTTCAAGCAGAATTTTTTTTTGTTTTGTTGTTTTGTTTTTGTCAAGACAGGGTTTCTGTGTATAGCCCTGGCTGTCTTGGAACTCACTCTGTAGACCAGGCTGGCCTCGAACTCAGAAATCCACCTGTCTCTGCCTCCTGAGTGCTGGGATTAAAGGCCTGCGCCACCACTACCCAGCTCAGATTTTTTTTTTTTTTTTTTTTAGATAAGTTTTTCTGTGTAGCCCTGGTTTTTCTGACCCAGTACTAACCAGATTCTTTAGTACCTAGAACTTTTGCAATCCTGAGCAGTTTTTGTTTTTTCTTTATAAAGAATTATTATTTATTTTATATATATGAGGTATACTGTAGCTGTCTTCAGACACACCAGAAGGGGGCATCAGATCCCATTATAGATGGTTGTGAGCCACCACGTGGTTGCTGGGAACTGAACTCATGAGCAGTCAGTGCTCTTGACCACTGAGCCAACTCTCCAGCCCTCTGAGCAGTTTTTTTCCCCTTTTCTTTTTTTCCTCATCTTTTCTATTTTAAATAACCTAGGGTCTGTGGTTTGGAGAAGGAGATAGTAAGGGGTAATCTATTCATTTTAGATCTACAAGCCAATCTGTAGTGTTTTTCTGTTTAGTTGAGACAGGAACTATCTGTAAAAGGTTAAAAAGAGCCCTCTGTTACTATTAGCTGAATTACGGTGGCGTTCATAGGAACCGTCTCACCTGGGATATAGGAAATGGCGTATGGATTGGGGTGTAAAAGGGCAACTCTGAGTTTTAATTCTATTCAGCTTCTTTGTGTCTTTGGCACAGGTGCATTTCTTCAACAGTTTCTTCTATGATAAACTCCGTACCAAGGGTTATGATGGGGTAAAGAGGTGGACCAAAAATGTGAGTTATGAATTTAAAACTACTTGTTACAGTACCTTGTCTCTAAAGAAAATTTAAGAGTTTTGCTTTCTATGAGTCCTTTCCCCAACCCTGGTCATCATTCTACAAAACATTGAGTGTCTTGTGTGCCAGGCATGATTGTAGAAACTGAGGCTACAGTATTAAATCAGGAGACTTCTTTCTGTGCTGGAATGGGGTAAGGTAAATTTCAGCTAGTCCTGGAGTCCTGTGAATACCCTACAACAGCACTGTGATAGCACAGGAATGTGATAGCGTGGGAATGGGTCCTTTGGATTGGGTGTAGGTCTTACACCTATTGTACGGCCTTCCACATCCAAGTGATAGGAGTCACCCTGTGCAGTCTGGGAAATACTGCTTGAAGCAAAAAGAACAGCAGGTACTTCAGACCCAGAGAGAAAAAGAATGCTTTGACACAGTGACTAAGGTAGTTGATTGACAGAAAATTAGAGATCATGTGAGGCATGTAAGGTTGACTGACAAGGACAGAGGTGGTTCTGTGTATGATGTCCTGTGTGGATGTGAGTGCATGCCATGGTGTGTGTGTGGAGCTTAGAAGTCAACTGGTAAGAGCCAGTTCTTTCCTTCTGTGATGTGGGTTCCAGAGCCCAAACTCAGGGAGTCAGGCTTGGTCTAGATGCTTCATGTTTGATGTCCCCATTCAGTGACGGAATAAAAGGAGAAAGTAGTCCAGGTAAAACCTGGGCTAGAGTGCCAAAGGGAGAGATGAGAGGTGGTTAATTTAAGGTAGAACTTGTAGACACTTCTGGCAGGTTTCATGTGGGATGCAGAGATCAGTGGAGCATTATGTCTGGATTTTGGGCTTAAGTGATGGGAAAAGTTGGGACAGGAGCAGATGTGGATAGATTCAAGAATTTCCATGGGTTTCTCTGCCCTGTTATGAAAGGCCATGAAATTTCAACAGTGACAAAGGAACATTGGTTCTAATACCTACATGTCTTCCTCCTGTTACCTAACACTGCCTTTCCACACACACACCCCCATCCCCCAAGAAAGTAGCTAGAGCTATAACCATGTGTTGCCCACCCTTGGACTACAACCCCAGCCCGAGCTTTAGGATTTAATTTTTGCACTCAGAATTACTCAGAAACTTGTTGAATCTTGTTTATTCCAATAGAAGCAACAGACAAACTCCCTCCAGCCCCCCACCCGACCCCCCCAAAAAACCCCTTAGCCTTCTATATATCTGAGATAAATGTAAAGGTGCTTGTTTCCCATTCTGATGAGTTGAGTTTGATCCCTGGGACTCATATGGCGGAAGGAGAGAATCGGCTTACCCTCTGACTGCCACACATGTAACCCTGGCATGTGTACTCACCCCTCTCCTCCCAATAATAAAAATGTAATAAAAATATTTAAGTCTTTCCTGTGCTGTTGCTTCCTTCTGTGACCTTGAGCAATCACTTTCCCAATTTGCAGTTTCCTCATGTCTTGAGTGACACAAGAACTTGGTGGTAGCGTGAATGTAAACATTTACTGAGCATTTCTTTCAGGCTGTGTGCTCTAAGTGGATAGTGAGTAGTTTACTCCCTCTAATGAATGAGGGCAGGTACTTTTGCTCTCTCCCTCTTACAGATAAGGCACACTTAAGTAGCTTGCTCATGGTCATGGACTAGTAAGTATAGAAGCTGAGTTTCAACCCTGTCAGTGTGGCACCAAAATCATAAGCCTGTTTTTTGTTTGTTTTAAATTATTGTATGTGTATAGGTGTTTTGCCTGAGTGAATGTCTCAGCACCATATGTATGCAGTGCCATAGAGGCCAGAAGAGGGCGCCATATCTCTGAAACTCCCACATAGGTGCTGGGAAGTGAACTCAGGAAGTTTCTCAGGAAGAGCAGCCAGTGCTCTTCACCTATCAGCTATTTCTGCAGTTCCACAGTCTGGGTACTTACTTAGACTTTTTACTTTAATGTATAAGTACCTGGTAGCAGACAGGGTGTCTCATGTAGTAGAGGCTGGCCCTGAACTCCTAATTCTACCTCCCAGGTGCTGAACTAAAAGGCATGTGTGTGTTCTGATTCTACCTTCTTATTTCTATCTTTCTTCTTCACCATTAAATATCTCAACATCAGCTAGGTGTGAGAAGCAGAAGGATCTCTGTGAGTTTAAAGCCAGCGTGGTCTACATAGTGAGCTCCAAAACAGCCAGGAGTATGTAGAGAGACCCTGTCTCAAAAAACAAAACAAAAACAAAAACAAAAATAGCCGGGCAGTGGTGGCGCACGCCTTTAATCCCAGCACTTGGGAGGCAGAGGCAGGCGGATTTCTGAGTTCGAGGCCAGCTTGGTCTACAGAGTGAGTTCCAGGACAGCCAGGGCTACACAGAGAAACCCTGTCTCGAGAAACCAAAAAAAAAAACCAAAACAAAATGTCTGGGCTAGGGAGATATCTCAACCTCTCAACCTATAGAGGGCATATATAAGGACTGGAGTTTGATCCCAACCTAAAAAGCCAGGTCGGGGTGGTTTTAATGTCAGTGCTACGGAAGTGGAGGTAAGTGGATTCCTTGGACTTGATGGCCAGCTACCAAGGTTACTTGCTGAGTCCTAGGTCAGGGAAGGATCTAGTCTTAAACAAAAGGTCGACAATGTCTGAAGAGTAACACTCAAAAGTTATCTTCTGGCCTCTGTATCGTGGAATACACAACATACACACAGAATCTAAACAACAGGGTAGGTATGTGATTCAGTAGTCGAGTGCTGGCTTAGCATGCAGGAGACTCTGACTTATATCCCAAGCACTGCACACACACACACCTCAAAAAAACCTCCCAAAACATTAGCATCTGATGCTGAGCTTTGCCTCACAATCCATGCTGTCCATTTTGTAACTCCTTTGCTTGTTCCCTATTTTCTCTTCAGAATCCTCATGGCAATCATTAGGGTTTGTGTTGTATCTGACTCCCAACACTCTCTTTTCAGGTTGACATCTTCAATAAGGAACTACTGCTAATCCCCATTCATCTGGAGGTGCACTGGTCCCTTATCTCAGTTGACGTAAGGCGACGTACCATCACCTATTTTGACTCACAGCGAACTCTAAACCGCCGCTGCCCTAAGGTTTGAGGAGGTTGTGGAGAAGCTAGTAAAAATGTAGGGCGGTCTGGCAGCCATTTCAAGAAGTGTGGGCTTGGAGTTGGAGGAGTGAGTGGGCATGGTGTGTCCCACCAGCACACTCTGTTCCGCTGGTGAGTGATTAAGGTATCACTTTCTTTTTCCTTGCCCACATAGCATATTGCCAAGTATCTACAGGCAGAGGCAGTAAAAAAAGACCGACTGGACTTCCACCAGGGCTGGAAAGGTTACTTCAAAATGGTGAGTTTCCAGAGAGAAGAAGAATAGTTTGATTGGAAGCAGCAATTGAATTCATAATCTTTAGGAGTCTCCAAGTGAACAGATTCTTGCTTTCTGTTCCCTAGAATGTGGCAAGGCAGAATAATGACAGTGACTGTGGTGCCTTTGTGTTACAGGTAAGCAAATGATAAGGTCTTCTTAGCTCTCAAGTCAGTGGCTTAGGGGTTGTTGGTGGCTCTTGCCTCAGTTGGTTCAGCCAAATTGCACAGCAGGGAATACCTTTATGTGTTAGAAACCCCAGTTTCATTGGTCATCTTCAGGCCTGCCTTTCTCCATCCTCAGTTGGGACTGGTTCTCTGGCTTTGGTCCTGATACAGAGGCTTCCCAACATCTTTCTCCAAACTAAATGCATATTCTCCCATTTAAACACCAGTTATATTATGTAGGCTTGTTGAAGCCCCAGGCTTAGACTCTAATGCCAGTCTATATAAGAAACAGATATTTTCTGAAAATTTAAGATATATTTTGTGTGAAATGTGTAGCACAGGTCCTGACTTGGGAGGGATGCTCAGTAAATCGTTCTCATGGCCTGCTTTGTTAACACCCAGTACTGCAAGCACCTGGCCCTGTCTCAGCCATTCAGCTTCACTCAGCAGGACATGCCCAAACTCCGTCGTCAGATCTACAAGGAACTGTGTCACTGCAAACTCACTGTGTGAGCCTCATACCACAGACCCTTAGTCCATTAATGGGCAGGGAAACAAAGGAGACCCTCCCCAAGAAACTCCAGTTCCTTTTTGTTTCTCCACCCAATTCCCTTTGGATTTTCATATTTAAGTGTTTGATTTCTGTATTTTGTTTTCTTTGCGAATATGTTGATTTCTGATGGGAAGGGAATGGCCACATAGAAACCCCTTTCTCCCTCTCTAGGGGAATGTTGCCTTGTGGCCTAGGTGGAGCATCCATTCCTCCTTCCATGTTCAGAGGGCAGGAAAACTGTGGGGGTGGTGGGCGTGCAAAGGGATTACTGCCTGCCAGATCTTCAAACTTTTTTTATATATATAAATATATATAAAAATGCCACGGTCCTGCTCTGGTCAATAAAGGATCCTTTGAAGATATGCAACTGGTGGTCTTCCTTGAGGGGCCTTAAAATAATGGATGTGCTTTATCTCAGGCCTAATTGCAGCTAATGCTGTTAGCTATCCCCTTTTTAGGTCTTGAAATCTTAGAAACCAGCTTTCTATATATGCCAATCACAGGGGAGCAGATGGCAGTAAGAATATGAATTAAGACTCAAGAGTAAGGAAGCCTAGGAGAAACTGGGAACAGATACAGTGATGGAGTGGGCCAAGATCCCTGACAACTTATTTCCCCTATGCCCTTTAGCCCCAAAATGGGTTCCATCCCTTTTTTTTTTCCTCCAGTCGGGGAAACTTCCCATCCAATAGGTATTGCTACTATTTCTGTCACTCCTGCTGAAGAGAACACACCAGTCTTTCCCGAACAGAAGAATAAAATAAAACTTGTGCCCAGTAAAGGAAACCTGGGTAAAGGAAAGTGGCAGTCCAGACTGCCCGGAAGTACCCGGAGGCTAAAGCCTCACCCCCGTCGCTTGATAGGACCTGCTGAGCCACATGACTAAGGCACGATCGCCTCCGCACGTGTAAATGTGCTTGGGTTCCAAGATGGCTGCCCCGCCGCGAGGCCCGTCTTAAGTATGTCACTTCCTCACCAGCGAGAAAGGCGGACCCTTCAGCCAATGAGGCTGCAGGGCGGGGCTCGGCCATGATAGGCTTTCAAACTACCCAATAGGGCGTCCGAACTAAGGCGCCTACAAAGTAACGTCACGTTGAGTTGCAGAGCGCCGGCAGGCGGGGCAGAGGCGGCCAAGCCAATCCGATGGCTGGGGCGGGGTCGGACGCTCTATAAGTTGTCGATAGGCGGGCACTCCGCCCTAGATTCTAAGGATCATGTCTGCGAGTCAGGATTCTCGGTAAGAAAGACATTTGCAAGAGGTTATGACTACTTACCCCGCAGCTCCCTTCCGAAGGTCCCGCTGGGGGGAAGCTGAGAGGCCCATCGTACCAAACCTGCCAGGTTGCGGGAGAATCGAGCCGGGAGGAACCGTCCGGGGGGGTGGGGGGGAGAATCCCATGGCCGACGCTGACACCAGTGTGGATACGGCAAAGGACGGCCTAGCTAGGGCGGAGGGCGCGAGGTTCGTCACGAGGCCTCGGCTTGTGGGAATGCCGTATGCGAAGCTTGGGTACTGAAAGGCAAGATGAGGTCGCGACATAACGTGGGAAAAAAGAGGCGGCCGCGCGGCCCGGAGCCGGCTGGTCTGGTGCCTCCCTATGTCGGGCAGGGCGTGCGCGCGAGGGTTCCGGAGAATTCTGGCGGTACCACTCGCGACAAGCAGGGGTGCCTAGGTCTTCACCGAGTCCCTTCGTCGCGCTTGGAATGTGGGTCGGGGAGGAAGAAACCGGCCGTTCAGGGTCCTGGTTTTCTTGACGGTCAGGACAGAGCCTAACCCGAAGGAGCGGCCGCGTGAGGCACCAGGAGCCCACCCGGCGCCGGGCGGGCGGGTCCATTTTGCCGCACAAGCCGGGCAATTGGCAAACTGCGGATGGGCAGGTCCACTTTCCTTCGGGGGTGAGCGGCCTGAGGTATGGGAGGGCGACGCCATTTCTCGACGGGGGCGGGCGGGTTGTGGATTGTTCCGTGGCGGGGGAGACGCCGCCGAGTGGCGGATCGAATGAGCACATGGCCCTCTGAGAGGTTCCCCTCCCCCAGTCTGCTTCGCTTGTCTGTTGTGCAATCTCCCCCTTTGCTAGCGCGGCTGGGGCTCATTGTGCGCGAGGCCGCCACCGCCCGCGGCCTCCCACATCCGGGTACTGTTGAGGGGGGCAGGTCGGAGGGAGCGGGGGAGGGCGCGGGCGGCATGACGTGGGGGGGAAAGGGGACGTCCCACCCACGGAACTTGGAGGTGGAAGGCGGGACTTCCGGTGGCCTTGGTGTTCCGGATGGAGGTGCACGAGCTTTGATCCGCCAAACCCAGAACATGTGGGCCTGGCAGCAAAGACTGCATCTCAGCGTCGTGTGTGTGTGAATGAACTCCTTTTACAGCCCTTTGATCTTAAAGGAGGGTCATTCTAAAGTGCCTCTTAATGGTCCTTTGGGAGTAAATGGGAGTTGGATTGGGAATGGGCTGGTTGCTTCCATGCTGTAATCGAGGCATGAGACAAAACTAGTGGTTTGAATCAACAGATCCAGAGACAATGGCCCCGATGGGATGGAGCCGGAAGGCGTCATCGAGGTAAGACTAGAACCTGCAGTTACACTTTATTAAGTCAGAACACACACTTCTTTATGGTGACAGTGACCTTAGACATTAGAATGATAGAACAAACCGGTGGGGTGGGGTGAATGCGGTTTTAGTGTAAACACAATTACTAAGTTCATAAACATTTTTGTATCCTACAGAGTAACTGGAATGAGATTGTGGATAGCTTCGATGACATGAATCTCTCAGAATCCCTCCTCCGTGGTATTTATGCCTATGGTTTTGAGAAGCCCTCTGCCATCCAGCAGCGAGCTATTCTTCCTTGTATCAAGGGTAAGACTCTAGTCAGGCTAGATCTGGACTGCCGACCTGGGTAGAGTGGTGTGGCAGCTTATCTTTCCTGGCTTCTTGCTTTTTTTGTTTTGGTTTGTTAGCAGATAGGTCATGCCTTGGATGTAGCAGTTGCTCTTTCCAATGCAGAGGCCTTATTTCCCTTGCTTTATGTCTAGCCTAACCAGCTGTGTTGTGAATTGGTAATGTTTTGGTGACTAGCAGAAGGTTGTGAGCCCTCTACCATTTTGTTTACGACCTTGTTCCTCTTCCCTTACTGATGAAGTAAGGTCTCAAATATCTTCGGAGCCCAAAGTGCAAACATCTAATTCTTGATCTGGTTGTAGGTTATGATGTGATTGCTCAAGCCCAGTCTGGGACTGGGAAAACAGCTACTTTTGCCATATCAATTCTGCAGCAGATTGAATTAGATCTAAAGGCCACTCAGGCTTTGGTTCTGGCACCCACTCGTGAATTGGCTCAGCAGGTAAGATTGGCATGTTTCCTATTCTCTATAGCTGGTTTAAGTGGGAGAGACAGAGGAGTCTGCCAGTGTTGATACAGGCAGGGGGATGGCTACAAGTTTCAAGGCCAGCCTGGTCTACAAAGCTAGTTCCAGGACAGCCAGTACTATACTATGAAGTTTGTCTTAAGACAATTAGAAAATTAGAAGGTCGGATACATTATCTTAATGCCAGTGGGTCTTGTTGAAAGCTTCCAGATCTGTTGAGATTTGTTGGCCTAATTACTAACAACTTTTCTACCACCACCACCCCCCCCAAAAAAAACCAAAAACCACACTTTTAAATGCATTTTTTGGGTCGAATTTTTAAAGGGAAGAGTATTGGTAGACTCTGGGCAGGTTTAGATGTTTAAGACACACACACCCCCTGACAATGGGCAAAGAGACACCTTGTCTGTGGTGTTGTTCTTATATCAGTCAGGGGCAGAGCAGATGGCAGTCCTTTGTTCATCCTAGCTTGATGCCTGGTTTGGTGGCCAAAGCTGTTTCATGCCTAGGGCACATAAATAAGATCCTGATGTTACTACTATTGAAGCCCTAGATTACTGTGGAACAAGCAAGCTTCTGGGGACCAGTGTAAGCAAGACCTTAAGAGGATTGACACCTTAGAGTCCTTCAGATCTGTGTCATCGTTTTTGGGTTTTGTTTGCATTTGGGCTGGGGGTGTTGGCTCAGTAGTAGAACACTTAAGTCTTGGTTCTGTGGCAGGGATGGAATAAATAATCCCACGTTGTGAGTACAGGACTACGTTCATAATCTCAGCCTTTGGAATGTGGTGGGAGGGTGGAGAGTGAGTCCTAAGACTTTGTAGAGCTGGCCTGGTTTTTACAAGGCTGCATGTAGAGTGGGAACGCTTTGTGGATGGATCCAGCACTGCCATTTGTGGTGGTAGTGGTGGGGTTGAAAGAGAATTAAGTGGACTCTTAAGAACTCACCGGTGCTGCCCAAGTTAACTAGCCTTCTTTTTGCATTCAGATACAAAAGGTGGTTATGGCATTAGGAGACTACATGGGTGCCTCTTGTCATGCCTGTATTGGGGGCACCAATGTGCGTGCTGAGGTGCAGAAACTGCAAATGGAAGCTCCCCATATCATCGTGGGCACCCCTGGCCGGGTGTTTGATATGCTTAACCGGAGATACCTGTGTGAGTAGCACTTAAGAGTTGCTGGGCACATTCCCACCTTTCATTCCCTTGGATTCGAGTTTTCCTTTAGTTGGAATTGAGTTGCTCTGTGATGAACCCCATGCGTGTCATCTGAGCCTGGCTTCCCTGTTACCTTAGCCCAGGTAGTGTTCTACTTACCAGGGCTTTTGCCTGGCCTATCAGGGAAGCCTTGGGCAAAGGATCAGTCCTTATATTCTGAGAGCAGACTGTGGGCCCTTTGCCTGCCGTCTTATCAAGACACTTCAATGTATTTCATTCACATTTGTCTGATTAACTGTGTTGGTGTTTTTTCTGCCTTCTAGCCCCCAAGTACATCAAGATGTTCGTCCTGGATGAAGCAGATGAAATGTTAAGCCGTGGGTTCAAGGATCAGATCTACGATATATTCCAAAAGCTCAATAGTAACACACAGGTAAGACAAATGCGATGTTGAGAGGACACAATGGTTGGTGCAGCTTGGTTGTGATTTGAAGAATGTACAGCACCCTCATGGCTGGTGCATTTTCCCCTCTAGGTAGTTTTGTTGTCTGCTACAATGCCTTCTGATGTGCTTGAGGTGACCAAGAAGTTCATGAGAGACCCTATTCGGATTCTTGTCAAAAAGGAAGAGTTGACCCTGGAGGGTATCCGCCAATTCTACATCAATGTGGAACGAGAGGTGGGGCCCAGTGCAGGAGGCGGATCTGGTAGTAAGTTGTTGGGTATAGCCTCTGACTGATATTTCTGGATCTCCAGGAGTGGAAGCTTGACACATTGTGTGACTTGTATGAAACACTGACCATCACCCAGGCAGTAATCTTTATCAATACCAGAAGGAAGGTGGACTGGCTCACTGAGAAGATGCATGCCCGGGATTTCACTGTTTCTGCCATGGTGAGGTTTTTTCAGTCTTGTTAATAGCTCTGTGTTTGTGTGTGTTAGGAGCCTTGTGCTAGTTGCTCCTCACTCCTTTGTTTTCCAGCATGGAGATATGGACCAAAAGGAACGAGATGTGATCATGAGGGAGTTCCGGTCCGGCTCTAGCAGAGTATTAATTACCACTGACCTGTTGGTGAGTAGATGCTCTTTTAGGGAAAGAAAGGGAGAAAAGTTAGTCCAAGGTGATTCCCTCTCCAAAGGGCTGGCTGTGTGCCCTTTTCAGGAACGTAGCAACTTGGAAGAAAGCCAGGCATGCCCAAGGTCTCTGAACAAGGAATATATGTTTCCTTTGCCTTCCTTTGGCTGCCTACATGTATGCCTATTTAATTAGGATAGATAGTATCCTCTCTCTGATGGCAATATTCTTTCTTGACCTAGGCCAGAGGCATTGATGTGCAGCAGGTCTCTTTAGTCATCAATTACGACCTCCCGACCAACAGGGAAAACTACATCCACAGGTAAATGTAGGTCTGACAAACCAAACACCGCCTGTGCTGAACCCAAGTGTTCCTTTCCCAACCCATCCTCTTCACCCCTCTCAGAATTGGTCGAGGCGGTCGGTTTGGCCGGAAGGGTGTGGCTATTAACATGGTGACAGAAGAGGACAAGAGGACTCTTCGAGACATTGAGACTTTCTACAACACCTCCATTGAAGAGATGCCCCTCAACGTTGCTGACCTCATTTGAGGGGCTGTCCTGCTACCTGACCCTAGCCCAGGGTTCAGTCCTGGGGAGGGGCTGAGGAACAGCTGGAGGGGGGAGGGAAGGGAGCCAAGGGATGGACATCTTGTTTTTGTTTTGTTTTTTGTTTTGGTTTTTTTTTTCTCTCTCTCTCTCTCTCTTTGAATAAATGTCACTTTTTGAGGCAAAAAGAAGGAACCGTGAACATTTTAGACACCCTTTTCTTTGGGGTAGGCTCTGCCCCAGGCGCCGTCTCCCCCCCCCCCCCCCCAAACACTAATGCATTTCCCTAACCTAGTCTCATTCCTAAAGGCTTTCCTACCCCAGCCAAATCTCCAAAAGTGAGTCAAGGGGCTTAAAACATGGCTGGCCTCATTTGCTGGACCAAATCTACAGGGAGAACCCCTGAATGAGGTTGTCCAGGGAATTGTCCCCAGGTGAGGGGAGCAGGGGAGAGAAAATGGTAGCCATTTTTACATTGTTTTGTATAGTATTTATTGATTCAGGAAACAAACACAAAATTCTGAATAAAATTACTTGGAAACTGCCTGTTTGGGCTTCTTGCTTCTTCCCTTCCCTCTCCTGTCTACTAATGTGGGTCAGCTGCCCCTGCACTAGTTCACTAGTGAATTTGCCACGTTGCTTCCTGAAATACCAGATGACCCACATTATTGAAAGTTGGTACTGACCATATATAATAAGCCTCAACTGGTAGGTACAAGACACATGCTTCCAACTTTGAAAAAGTAATGGGTTCAAAGAGTGAGTGAAAGGCCTAACCCATATGCAGGTGCTAATTGTCCATCACTCTGGGGCTGCAGGAAGGGATGGTTTTCTGTAGCCCTTGCTATCCTGGAATTCAGCTGGCCTCAGCCTGCTGCCTCCAGTGCTGGGATTGGAGCACATGGGTGGGGTTTGATTTCTTACAAGTGAGGAAAGGGCTTCCCATTTCTCTGCTTTGTAAACACCCAGTAGAGCAAGTTTTGCTTAGGCAAGTTCCTTGTGAGTCAACTGCCTCATTCTCACGTGGTAACTAAGACTTTACCACCCACTGAAGAGGCCACTGCCAATCACGGCTTAATTGCGAAAACCATTAACTAGAGTGGGTGGCTAGAGCTGAGGTGTCTGAGTCAGGCTTGGGGTGGGATTATTTTAGTTAAGGGAAGTAAGACTTTATATTTCCTCTTCCAAGAGAAGGCAGAGGGACTTGGGTTGAGGAAGGAACTGGTATAGCCTAGCTGGACTTTAAGCAGCTTTACCATGAGGCTCCCTGTGTGTCTGATCTTGCTGGGACTGCTTGTAGGTAAGGAGAAATGGGAGGTGGGGGAGAGGGAGCTCCTGGGTAGGAACCTGCACCTGGGTTGCCAACCAATTTCTTACTGAAAGCCCAAGGAACAGGGGAAGACTGTCCTCACAAAAAGGCCGTTACTCTCCTACCATCCTTCACGGTGACACCTACAGCCACAGAAAGCACAGCAAGCCCAACGACCAGCCACAGGCCCACCACCACCAGTCATGGAAATGTCACAGTCTATACCAGCTCTGGACCCAAAACTATCACTCCTAACCCTGCCACCACCACCAGTCATGGGAATGCCACAGTTTCTCCCACAAATGGCACTGCTACTAGTCCAGGATTCTCCACTGTCGGCCCTCCCCCTGGACCACCTCCACCCCCTCCAAGTCCTAGTCCGAGCTCCAAGGGGGCTCTTGGAAACTACACGTGGACTAATGGTTCCCAGCCTTGTGTTCAGCTCCAAGCCCGAATTCAAATTCGAATCCTGTACCCAACCCAGGGTGGGAGAAAGGTAAATATAAAGTAGTGGGGCTTAAAGAGGGCAAGAGGCAAGTCCTGGGCTGGTTCAGAAGGGAGGTGGAAGAGCAGAAGAGGGGATAAACTGGATGTGATTTCACACCTGCTATTCTTTCACTTCTGCAGGCCTGGGGCACCTCTGTATTGAATCCCAACAAAACCAAGGTCCAGGAGGGCTGTGCCCATTCCCACCTGCCTCTCTCGTTTCCTTACGGACAGCTGACTTTTGGATTCAAACAGGTATTCAGCTTGAGACTCTTCATTCTTATTTACTCTTCCATACCCCATACCCACACCCCCTAAGCCTTCCTCTGTGCTCTGTGGATATGGATGCCTCTGTCCCTGATGCCTTGCGCCTTTCTGTTCACCTCAAGGACCCACATCAGAGCCAGAGTACAGTCTACCTCAACTACATGGCAGTGGAATACAATGTGTCCTTCCCGCAGGCTGCACGTGAGTAACCTCTTCTCAGTATCGCACTAGAAGTCTAGGCTGGGAGTGTGGTGCTAGGGACTGGATTTGACTCTTAATTACTAATTACTTCAGAGTGGACATTCTCAGCGCAGAATTCGTCTCTTCGAGAGCTCCAAGCTCCCCTGGGCCAAAGCTTCTGTTGCAAAAACACAAGCATAGTTCTTTCTCCAGCTGTTCACCTTGACCTGCTCTCCCTGAGGCTACAGGCTGCCCAGCTGCCGGACAACGGACACTTCGGGCCATGTAAGCCCTGCCTACTTTGTGCCTTCTTGGAAGTCCCCCACTGCACTGCAAACCTTTCCAAAAACTTTCTTTTCAACCCTCAGTCTCCTCTACAAAACTGCCTAGTTCCCCTTTCCTTACTGTTCTAAACTATGGGGTTGAACTCCTCAACTTTCCTTCATCCCCTTTTCTCTCCCACCTTCTCCCCTCCCACCTGCAGCCCACCCACCCACCTGCAGCCCACCCACCACTGCAGCAGTTCTCAATGATCCCATTATTCTGCCAGGTTTCTCTTGCACCAGTGACCAATCCCTCTTGCTGCCTCTCATCATTGGCCTGGTCCTCCTTGGCCTCCTCACCCTGGTGCTCATTGCCTTCTGCATTACCCGGAGACGACAATCATCAACCTACCAGCCCCTCTGAGCATTTGCTCCAATCCACTATGTAGGCCACCAAGGAACACCCTTATTTCTCCAACATGCAACTGACTAGCAGAGTTCTCTTCCTTTTCTGTGCTGAGTTAATAAACATGAATGGAGCCCACTCCTTTCCTCAGAAAGACTACAAAAACTTAGTGAAATCTTTGCCCTTGGCTTCCCCTGTCCTGCCAGGATTAAAAGGCACGAGTTTCTTGTCATGTGCTTTCCTGTGCCTTTCCATGGTTGAGTCACCAAGAGACAGCTGGCAAGAAGGGACAAAATACCAGAGAGTGACCAAATGCCTTCATAGGTTCATCCCTCAGTGTCATGCAGCTGCTGGTGAAGCTGCCAAGACTTCCTCCTCCCTCTGGGGCCAGTGGTTGCCTATTCCCTTAACATAATGAATCATTCCATCTTGACATTCCTGTTGCTAATCCTCGTGCGCAGTTCAGAGGTACAACACAGCGAAAATATGAGTAGGTGGCTGTATTATTTTTATTTCAAAAGTGGCTCTTGAACGAGATTCCATGTCCATTGTGGCCAGGGCTAGTTCACTGAGGAGCCCACTAATGCAGCAGATACTCTGACTTTTTTTTTTGGTTTTTCGAGACAGGGTTTCTCTGTTCACTCTGTAGACCAGGCTGGCCTCGAACTCAGAAATCCGCCTGCCTCTGCTTCCCGAGTGCTGGGATTAAAGGCGTGTGCCACCACTGACAGGCAAGACACTCTGACTTATATGAAGGTTGTGCTACTAGGAACAGCTTCAGGCCTAGCAAACATACGGTTGATCCCTGGGTACCAGAAGAAGAGGGGGTGGTGCTACTTGCAATCTGCCCATGTCCAGATTCTAAAAAGGGATTTTTCAGATGGCCACCCACTGTACCAAAATCAAGGTACATGGTACAAAGGATGGGAGCCAAGGATGGGTGCCCTTCCAATTTAACAGTCCTATGAGTTTACAGAAATCCTTGGACTAGAGCTCCACATAGCAGAGGTACATGTGGCAATACGGCACGGCACCTACCCACCCCCCCTCCCAAGAACAAGGAATGTGGAAACAGTTTAGGAGTGCCCTACATCATGATAGCCAGGAGTACAGCCATTAGGATGGTGAATGAAGAGTAGGTGTCTTGGCAGACTGGTGGAATGTAGCATGACTCGCTTTGCCTAACCCTACGGGCTCTTTCCCAGACAAATATTGGAATTTTTGCTCGCTCCCTCTGGGTTCCCACCTAGACACTGCAGAGGCTGCAGTTTTTGTGTTTCCCCGTTGTGTCAGGGGCTGCTCTCTTGCAGCTGAGCTTGCCCCTCTTAACTTCTGCTTCACTGTCATCCTCTTAACATCTGGACAGCGGAAGAAGCAAGGGACTAAGAGGAAGGCCCAGCTCAGAATGGTCCCTTTCCGGCTCTATTCCCTCTGGAGAAACCAAGAGGAAAAGAGCTGCAGCGCCTCCACTAGCGCCATTTTGAAGACTTGAACTCTTTTTCTTTCCAACTTCAAACAATATAAAGTTGGCAGAGAAAAGACAAGATGGCGCATATGCAGGAGGGACAGAGAAAGGGGGAGGAATAAATCTTTCTTTCAGCTTTCAGAAGAGCGTAAACAAAGGTGCGGAAGTTCTAACTGCGCAGGCGTAAAACTCTGACACCCTTTAAAATTCGAACGTCAAGGCGCGTACAAAACCCAGTCTGTAGAGACCTGTCTTCCCTTACTGAGGCTAGCAAGTTTCTAGGAAAGGGAAGTGCAGCCAAGTCCCTGGGGAGAAAGAGGCGGGGTGTACGCAGCGCGCATGCGCGCTGCTGGTCAATGGCGGGGTTATCCCACCTGGCGGAAGCTATCTTTCCAACATGGCGGGCGAGGCTGACGGACCGTTCAAGAGGGTGCTGGTGCCGATTCTTTTACCTGAGAAATGCTATGATCAACTCTTCATCCAATGGGACTTACTTCATGGTGAGTTTTATTCAGCCTTCAAGGTCTAGCTCAAGCAGCCTTGGACGATAAGGTGGCATGAAAATCTCGATTATTAATGTCACCTGAAGCTGTGCAGACGGCGCTTCTGGAGAGGGCGGAAGCGTTTGGGGACCTGCACAGGAAAAGTGCCATATTTGGGTGTGAAGGGGTGTTACCCGAATAAAATAGTTAAATTTGTGTTTTACACTCTAGGAAGTCCGTACCCCACCCGCATCCTTTTCTGGGCTGGGGATCAAACTTAGGGTCTCATGGGCCACTCTGCTAACTAGGCTCTATCCCCAGACTGGAAAATTCATATTTTATAAAACAAAATTAAAATCCCAGCCAGGCATGGAGACCCCCTTTCTTCCAAGCACTCAACTGACAGAGGCCCACAAATTTTTGTTTGTTTTTCTTTTCTTTTTTTTCTGAAACAGTGTTTCTCTGTGTAGCCCTGGCTGTCCTGGAACTCACTCTGTAGACCAGGCTGGCCTGGAACTCAGAAATCCGCCTGCCTCTGCCTCCCGAGTGCTGGGATTAAAGGCGTGCGCCACCACTGCCTGGCCCATAAATCTCTTTTTAACCCCCCTCTCTCCAGCACCAACTTCAGGAATTTACTGTGAGGCACAGACTGCCCTTGAACTGGCAGCAGTCCTCCTGTCTCAGTCACCAGAGTGCTGGGAGTATAAGTACTTTACTTTCTTTACAAGGCAAGTTCATGGCCAAGGGTTACTTACATCAGATATCAAAGCCTTTTCCATCTCTCTGTTCTAAGTGTTCTGAGTGCATTTTGGCTTACAATAGTCAAGACTCCTTCCTGGGCCAAAAGCCCACCAAGTAAAAGATTCAGTGATAGAGAAATTGCCAGGATTGGGGTTTCGTAAGTAGCAGAATTGATCCCTTGCTGCGACCTATTGAAAGCCAGCCCTCCACACAAGGGTTTGGAAAAAAAGAATTAAAAACAGAGAGAAATTGCCAGGAACAGTGGCCCACACCTTTAATCCCAGCACTTGGGACACAAGGCTGGAGGATCTCTTGAGTTCAAGGACAGCCAGGGCTACACAGCCTTGTCTGGAAAAACCAAGATAAGAAGTAAATGATAACGCCTTTAATCCCAGCGCTCGGGAGGTAGAGGCAGGTGGATTTCTGAGTTCGAGGCCAGCCTGGTCTACAGAGCGAGTTCCAGGACAGCCAAGGCTACACAGAGACACCCTGTTAAGAAGTAAATGATAGATAGAGGAGGAACAGGGGTAAAAGTTTTAGAAGAGTGGAGATGACCCAGAAGGTTCAGGAATGTATGGTGTGGGGATTTGTCTTTGAGAAGAAGAGCATTTGAAGTGGGCCATCCATTACTGAGAAGAGAGAGCAAAGGGTCAGGGAACTTCTGAGCAATGCCTTTGTAACTAAAATGCAAGGGCAGGGAGGCCTGGGAGTTTGCATGCTTATTTGGGACTGGAGGGATGGCTTGCCAGGCTGGTGACCTGAGTTCAATTCCTGGAACCTGCAGAAAGGCAAAAATGGAGAACTGGCTCTGACCCCCCACACATGTACCTAAATGCTCACACATAAAATATATTTTTTATGTAGATTTTTATTTGTATTTTTTAAGTTGTATATGTGCATACATGTATACTACAGATGAACGAAAGTGCCTAAAGATGCCAGAGGCATAAGATATCACTGGAACTACTTACAGGCAGTTGTGAGCCACCTGACATGGATGCTAAAAATTGAATTAAGATCTTCTCTGCAAGAGTAGAGACGTGCTCTTAACCACTAAGTCATCTTTCCAGCTCCAGATTTTTAAAATGTATTTTTGTTGTATTTCCTTATGTGCACTCAGATCAGAGGTGGGAGCAGAGGCATCTTGTTGGCCTGATAATTTTTTTAAAAGATTTATTTATTTTTGTTTTATCTACATTGGTGTTTTGCCTGAATATATGTCTGAATATGTGTCAGATCCCCTAGAACTGGAGTTAGAGATGTGAATTAATTCCATGTAGGTGCTGGGAATTGAACCCAGGTCCCCTAGAAAAACAGTCAGTAGTCCTAAACACTAAGCTCTCTAGCCCTATTTATTTATTTATTGTTTCTCTATAAAGCCCTACCTGTCCTGGAACTCACTATGTAGACCAGGCTGGCTTTGAACTCATACAGAAATCTGCCTCCCCCCCCCCCCAAGTGCTGGGATTAGATGTGTGTGCCACTGCACCTGACAATGCTTTTTAAACATTTAAGATGGGATCTCACTATGTAATCCTGGCTGATCTTGGACTCGGAGATTAAATGAGATCTCTGTAGTACAACACCCACCCCTAATGACTTTTTAAAAAAATATAGTTTCTTAGTACATTTTTATGAGGTATACATTTTATTAGGGGGAGGCTATGCACGGAATTTCTGGACTTGTCTCTTTCTGTCCATCACCATGTGGATCCTGGGTTAAGAGGGATAAATTGGCTTTCTAGTTACGCAGGCATCACTCAAGAGTCCCCTGACCCTACTCTCTCCTCAGGAACGGATGTCCCACTTCCTGAGGTCCTCCTTCCAGAGACAAATGCCCACACCATACATTCCCAAACCTTCTGGTTCTTCTGGCCCTTCTGCAGGGGACAGCCTACCTTCTGCAGGGGACAGCCTACTCTTTCATTAGCGGTCTTGTCAGCCCTAAGAAATACTTTAGATGTGTATTATAGGAAAACAGAGGGGGAGGCAGGCAGTCATGGAGAAGCTGTTTGACGACGCACTAGTCTGAATATGTAACAAGGAGGATGTCTGCCCCATCAACCCCCAGAGACTTACTGGTGAGCTGTTAAGGGTGAGGGGAAAGGGGAACAGCTCCTAAGAGCACTTCACCTGGGCTCCAGAGGCCTCTGCTTACTTTTTCTCTCTTCTTAGTTCCCTGCCTCAAGATTCTCCTCAGCAAAGGCCTTGGGCTGGGCATCGTGGCTGGGTCACTTCTTGGTATGTATAGTTCCTTCCTTCTGTCAGAGTAAAGGTAAGGGTGTTGAGAAGCTGATGCCAAGGGCTGGGGATAGTTTGCTTTTTCCTCAGCCATGCCCCCTTTTCCACAGTAAAGCTGCCCCAGATATTTAAACTCGTGGGAGCCAAGAGTGCAGAAGGACTGAGTCTCCAGTCAGTGATGCTGGAGCTGGTAGCACTGACTGGAACGGTGGTCTACAGCATCACCAACAACTTCCCCTTCAGGTGAGGTCCACTCTTCACGCCCAAAGCCAAGTCACCACAATTCTGTTTATTTATTTGAGGTGGGCGGGGGTCACAGAACAACTTGTAGGAGTTGGTTCTCCTTCCAGTGTATGAATCCTGGGGCTTGGAAGCAAACATCTTTACTTACTGAGAGCTCTTCTCAAGCCCCAGTGCCCACAATTTCCAAGAGTTACTAGTGCTTCAACCCTTCCAGAAGTTTACTCACACCAGTGAATAGGGGGATGAAGCGAGCTTTCTGAGCCAGGCGTGGTGGGGTTGTAGACTGGCAAGCACAGGCTAGTCCGAGAACTGAGCCTGATGGGCGATGGAGGCTTTCCCTGCCTTTTTCCAGGCCTGCCTTTTTCTCTCCCAACTCTTGACTCTGCAGCTCTTGGGGTGAAGCACTGTTTCTGACACTCCAGACAATTACCATCTGCTTCCTGGTCATGCACTACAGAGGAGAGACTGTGAAAGGTACCTGGGATTGGCTGGAGAGCAGGCCTTATGTCTTGGGAACCTTGGTGGGGACTCAGGAGGCTCAAGAGGGCTCCTTGTCTCCCTGACCCCCAGGAGTCGCTTTCCTTGCCTGCTATGCTGTGGTCCTGCTGGCACTGCTTTCCCCACTCACACCCCTGGCTGTAGTCACCCTGCTCCAGGCCTCTAATGTACCTGCTGTGGTGGTGGGAAAGGTGGGTACTCAAAGCAAAGGGATGTGTGTGGTTGTGTAGAGGTAGAGGGAAACCTCAAGTATGGAGTGCTAGTCTGGGGGGATGGGTCAGAGAAGGTTCGGATGAGAACCTAAAGTATCAAATTCTCCTCTAGTTGCTCCAGGCAGCCACTAACTACCAAAACGGGCACACTGGCCAGCTGTCAGCCATTACAGTGTTCATGCTGTTTGGGGGCTCCTTGGCCCGAATCTTCACTTCTGTTCAGGTGCGTGCCCTCTCTGCCCTCTAGAGGGCACTAAAAAAAAAAACCCCATTCTCAGCTGAATGCCTTGGAACCTTTCTAGATCTGTGCTGTCTCTCATAACAGGAAACTGGAGACCCCCTCATGGCTGGAGTCTTTGTGGTCTCTTCTCTCTGCAATGGCCTCATTGCTGCCCAGGTCCTCTTCTACTGGAACGCAAAGGTTCCCCACAAACAGAAAAAGGAGCAGTAGAGCTGAGCTAGCTTCTAGAATAACTCATTCCCACTCAACCTCCCCAAATGACCTGATCTGTGGGTGCAATGTAATCAATCCTCTGAGTGCAGCCTCCTGAGCCAGGGTTGCGGGGATAGGAAAGCTGGGTAAGTCCTGCAGCCACTCACCCCACCAGGGGGCTGGGGTCCCTCCTACTAAGCAGCTGGTTTTGCCCTGTCCACTCACCTTCCTTTTGGACAAAGCCTGGACAGATGTGGTTGGAAGCTAGTGGCTGCTTCCCTCTGCTGCCTAAGTGGGGTGATCTGTTAGGACCCCAGCTCTGGAGGTGTGGGAAGGGGAGAATGACTCAGATAAGGGCCTCAGGGTTGGGTGGGGAGGTTCCTGCTGTGGCAGGTCCTGGCGGAAGGGTGTGTGGAGAGAATACAGATGGGACAATAAAAGACTCAGAAACATGCTTTAATTGTACAAAATTGTGTTTAGTGGTCTTGTGCGTTTGGTTCCTTGGAAGATTTGGAGGGCTGGTTCTGTGGGGTTGGCCCTGAGTGTCCCTGCCAGTTAAAGGTGGGTTACTGGCATGGGGGCTCCAGCAAGGGAAGTATTATATGGTGTGGGAGAGTCTGGGGATAGAAAGGGGGGGAAAGAGGGTATTAGCTCCCCCTGGAGCCTAGGATCACTCTGAGGGAAGGTGCATGGCGAGGGGGCCTCTGGTCTGCAATGGGAAGAGCTGTAAAGAGAAACATAGGGTTTGGAGGTTACTCCTCTTGAGTGATTGGGCAGTGTCCCCAACTCTCAGTAGGGTACTGGTCTGACCAGTTTGCAGCAGACACGGTTAGAGCTAGCTTTGCTGGGTACAGCAGGCATGGAATGAGACCCTAGGATGGCTTAAAGAGCAAGTTAGTTCTGTTGGGGCACGTTCAGCAGCCTGCCTTCGTGCTGCATGTCTGTTTGCCTCTTGGGGCAGCAGGCCAGGAAGGAGCAACAGGATGGGCTTGGCCTCTCCTTGCCCCCGGGGCTGGGAGAGGAAGCTGGGTCACACAAGGGCCAGCTGCAAGGGGAAAACCGACATCCAGAAGGTAGAACACATTAGTTGAAGTGAAGCGGCCTCTATCCTGAAATCTCTGGACCCTTCCACCCAACCTCAGCCTGGTGTGGCTTCTGCTTGGATGGATTTGGGTTTAACTTGGCACTCTGCTCCCACCCAGCTTTCAGGAAGGGGCTCGTGCGGGGGTGGGGGAACAGGGAAGAGACAGATGGACACACTTAGGCACTCACGTGTAACTGCCGGGCAGGTAGGCTGTCGAATAGTTGGGGGGCTGGTACCCAAAGCCTCTGCTCCCTTGGGTGGTTGTGTACCCCGGTCCCCAGTGTGGGCTGCCACATGCCAGGCCACTTCCTCCTTGGCTGAACGGGACAGACCCGGTGCCCGAGTTTTTGCTCTTGCGCCGAGGTCGGTACTTGTAGTCGGGGTAATCGCGGAGGTGGCGGGCACGAAGACGCTTAGCCTCCTCCACGAAGGGCCGCTTCTCTTCATCACTCAGCTGCTTCCACTGAGCACCCAAGCGCTTTGAGATCTCAGAGTTGTGCATCTTGGGGTTCTGCTGCGCCATCTGGCGGCGCTGAACAGAGCTCCACACCATGAAGGCGTTCATGGGTCGCTTCACCTTCTCCAGCGGAACCCCCCCAGACGCTCCAGGGCCCCCGCCTACCTCCTGCTCCTGAGGTCCTAAGGGCAAAGAGGCTGTGGAAGCCGGAGGATCCAGGCTCCACGTCTCTGCTTCTGAGGAGCCGGGCAGAGCCATCGGTTGGAGGTAAAGCTTCTCTGAGAGGGCGTCTTGAATGCCCTTCTCCCAGAGTGAAGACTGGACTCTGAATATTTGGGTACTTAAGTATCTTCCAGAGCGTTTGAATCCAAACTTTGCTCCCAGCGATCGATTGTCACCTCTGGGAAGTTGAATGCAGAATCTTCCTTGTCTGGCACTCCTTACCAGAGAGGTAGTGTTCTCTCAAGTCTACCGGTTGCTCTTTCTACCCTCTGCTTCAGTGGGACAGGGGTCTTCCGCGGAGTCTGCAACCCTGGCTCCGTGCAGCGCTTGGTCTCCACAAAGTTCCCACAGCTGCCAGGAGCGAACCCAGGTGCTGCGGACCTTTCCATCCAGTACTCAGCCTCTAAAAAGCGCTTAAAGCCTGACTCCTCCCCCAGTCCCTCCCAGTGGCTGTGGACCTCCCTTCTTTCTGCAAACCCAGGTGTCCCATTCTTCCCAGCCCCACAACTCCCCAGGGGCACCACACCCCCCAACACTCCACCCAAGGCTACAACTGTCTCTTCCCAGGCACCAGCAATTTAAAGCAACTTCCTTCCCAAGTTGGGCACCAAAGGCCCTCAGGGTCAACCAAACAGGGAGAATTTAGGAAAATCTCTCTATACGCCTACTCAATACCTTTTCTGGTGCCTGAGTCTCCTCAAAACCCTGACCTGCCCCAGAGGAAAGAAACTAAGGTAGGCCATTTTTGTTTTCTTAGTCATTCCAGCAGGTGCCTGGGCAGATGAAAACATTCTAGCCACTTACAGTCCTGAGGTTCCCCATTGCCACTCGATTATGGCAAGTTTCATTTTTAAACCCAAACCATAGACCTCCGTGCCTCTGGACCTGGACATACATTTTTTAAAATTTTTCATATTTTTTAAAAGGTTATGGGTGAGGTGGTGCGTTAAGTGTTACCACTTTATATATAGATGTCAGAAGACAACTTTGAGAAGTCTATTATCTCCTCCCCAGGTCAGGGCTATCTCGGCGACTGAGCTCAGGGAGCACACCTAACTTTCTAAGCTATCTTTTTTAAAGTATAATTATTTGAGATAAGGAGTGCAGCCCTGATTGGCCTGGAACTCCTTGGGTAGAGCAGGCTGGCCTTGAATCAAGATCCATCTGCCTCTGCCTCCAGAGTGCCTGATTTTTTTTTTTCTCTCTCTTAAATTTAAGACAGGGTTTTTCAGTGTAACAGCCCTGTCTGCCCTTGAACTCTGCTGACCAAGCTGCCCTTGAACTCAAGAGATCCTCCTGAGTGCTGGTATTAAAGGCGTGTGCCCACCACCACCCAGCAGATACTTCGAGACAGGGTTTCTCTGTGTAGCCCTGGCTGTCCTGGAACTCACTCTGTAGACCAGGCTGGCCTCGAACTCAGAAATCCACCTGTCTCTGCCTCCTAAGTGCTGGGATTAAAGGCCTGTGCCACCACGGCCCGGCCACCCAGCAGATACTTAAAAACCCAAGTTTCCTCCATTTTAAACTCATAGCTTCTCAGAGAAAGCATTCAACATACCCTCATAAGGATCACCTTCGACGGGCAGTTTCCCTTGAGATCCCCAAAACCTGAGGTCAGTGATGTCAATTCTGGAGCTAGAGCAACACCAGGCCAGAAATACAATCTGACCCTCCTGAGTTCTAGAGGCCACGGTGAGGAAACCCTATTTTCCCCTCTGCTGAAGGCCCAGCCTGTGCCCCAGGCCCCAGATAATCGGATTAAATAGCCTGCTCAGACTCTCAGCTCTGGGCAGGAACAGCTCCAGCTTCAAGGAGCCTGGCCTACCCTCCCATGACTCAGGAGTGGCCCAACTCTATCAAGCAACCAAGGGAGGGAAGAAACAGCATGGAGAATTAAGGATGCAGCAATTCCTAGAACATCATCTTCCTGACAGATAAAGAATACATACAGAACCAGCCAGGAACCAGTGCAGGCCAGCCCTAGAGATTAAAACAGCCCAGACTGGGGGCAAAGGCAACATGGGAAACACAAGGCCATTTGGATTTTTTTATTCTCTTTTTAAATACTGTACAGTGAAAAATAAATACGCCTTCTCATCCACCAGACAAGGTTATCCCCCCAACTCCCTGGGGGACCTTGTCACCCCCTTCGTACACACCCCTGGTTCTAGTCCAAAACCTTCCCCATGCCTCCCACCCACAGATACCCTCACTATCCCCGTCTTCCACAGTGATGAGGCCCCAGAAATGGGGGGTACAGGATGGGAGGAGGGATAGCAGGGGAGCCCCCCCCGAACTGTCAAATCTGGGTGGGTCAAGGAGCACCCCCACCAACAGGCGGAGAATGGGGGTGTTCAGAGGTCGGGGCATTAGAGGATAAAGGCACATCCAGTCTGATAGGGGAGGCTCCCCTCACCCTGGGGGTAGGGTGGACAAGAGGGAGGGGGTATGACCCTGTTACACACCCCTCCACTAGCTCCTGGAGGTTGGGGGGGACCCAAGCTGCTGTGCCACCCCCCTCCCCCGTAGATAAGAGCAGCTCCAGCGCAGGTCAGTTGGACCCATGAGGGCCATGGTGGTGGGCAGCAAGCGAGATGGAGAAAGGAGGGATGTGGACTGGAGGTTTTATGAAACTCCATTCACCAAACTACCCAACTCCAAAGGGGCAGAGAGCTCCCCATTCTCTGAGGGGCCCTTGGGAAGCTTGCTGACAGAGTCACCCTACAGAGGAAGCAGGAGGAAAACAAAAAGAAAGCGGTTCATGAGTATACCAGGTGTAGGCAATTCCATCTCAGTACAGACACACCTGGAGACGAGTTCCCTAATCTCCCTGTGCCTGTCACCATTAGCCTTGTCTTCTGTGTTTGAACCAGCTCTGCTCTACCCTCAGCTTAACCTGAACTCCACCAGATAGTCAATTCAACAACTCAAATATTTCTTTGCAAAGTTTTGTGTCCCTGCCCCAAACAAACAAACAAGAAAGTGGGGTAAGCTATATCTTGATTGTCTACCTTCTGTCCTGAAAGAGAATCCTCTGAGGGTTTCATGCGTTCCAGAGGTGGCCGCTGGCGGCTCTGAGACTCTGCCCGTGAGATATAGTCAGCCACGGTCACTAGGAAAGATACAGGATCAAGACTTTCAGGAATTCAGGGATCCCATGGTTCCCACTGAATCCAACCCTGGTTTTCCCAGTGAATGAGTCATCTCATCTTAGCTCCCGGAGGGCTCCAATCCTGTATGTCAGCTGACCTGGTTGGCGGTCTCCGCTGATGGACCCATCAGTCCGGTTACCACGATTACGGCGGCGGCGGCTGCGATTACGTCTCTGAGGTCTTGATTCATCTTCTGTGAAGAAAGTAAAAGTCATACACCCACCCTCTCATTCTTCATTCTTTCTCACACCTCTAAGAATCCTTTAGGCTTGCCCCTCACCCAGGCCATTCTCTGTCATGTTAGGACCATCAGACTCTAGACCTCCGTCCATGACAGTCCTGTCTTCATCAGTACGACGACGGCGGGAACGGCGACGACGGGCACTTGCTGGAGGAGGTTCACCAGGCTCCGAATCAACTGGAGGCTCTGGTTCAGATGTGTCCAATAGGCTGTAAGGATTGCTGTCTGGATCCTTTAGCACTGAGCTAATAGAGGACGAGTTGTATCTTGAGGTAGGCCGGGGAACAGGTGGGGGTCCCCTTCCCCGGCCCCCAACTGGCCGCCTCCTGCTTTCTTCTCCACGGCTTGGGGGATCTCTGTCACCAGGTCCTGCTCGATTAGACTCCTCTCTCTTTTCTGACTCTGTCTCAGAAGCTGTGGAGGGGTCTGAGCTGGGGCCTGAAGAACACAGAAGAGTTTATTCAGACACTGATGCTTGCTCTTGGAGTTCAAAGTACAGTTCTTCCTATCACTCACAAGGACCCAAGTCGGTCACTTCACTGCTTTCCTCAAGTTTCCACCCACCCCTGCACTGCCCGCACAGCTGTCTCACCATAGGCAGGACCACCAGTCCTCCGGCCCCGGCCCCGGCCCCCATAGCTGCCCCCGTAGGTTCTGGTCGTGTGCAGGGAAGAGGAGGAGCTCTCGTCTGTGGTATAGCCCGCCTTGTCACTGCCACCACCACTGCCACCTCGTCCACTCCCAGGAGGGCGAAAGCCCAGCCCAATCTGCCGAAGCTGTTCATCAATTTGCAGTCTCTCCAAGCGAAGCTGTTCAACCTCCTGGTTGGAAAGACAGAAGACAACCCAGGAGAATTAAGAGAGTAGATAGTCCCCTTCCTCCATGTGTCTCTACCCATATCATATGGCCCTGTGCTGCTAAGCTTTCAAGACATAGGTTTAGGGAGGCAAAGGCTTAAGCAGAACATTTTTGGGAGACAGTCCCAGAGCCAAAATATCCACCAATGGTCCTATACTAAAAAATAGATAAACCAGGCATGACAGCCCCAAAGATTATGTACTAGAAGTCCATGTCCTCCTTGTCACCCATTTGTCCTTCTCCCAGGCTTCTGATATGGGTACCTGCAGGTAGGAGAGGTGATACTCTAGCAGTGCCTGGGCATTGCTGATATTCTCTCGGGTGCCAACAAATATGAAGGGAACCATTCCCTGGAGAAAAGACAACAGGAAGATTAGAAGTCAGGTGTGATGGCACACATGATCTTAGCACTCGGGAAACAGAGGCAGGAACAGCACAACTTAAAGCCATCCTCAGCTACTCAGTAAAGCTCAAGCACAACCTAAGCCACATGACATTCTGTCTCAAAAATACCAACCTCCCCATTCCCACAAAAAAAGCCAGGCCCGGTGGCTCACACTTTTAGTCCCAACACTGGGGAGGTAGAGGAAGGGAGATCTCTGTGAACTGAGTTTAAGGCTAGCCTGATTCACAAATTAAGTTCCAGGCAAGCCAGGGTTACAGAGTGAGCCCCTGTTCAAAAGAAGGAAAAAAAAAAGACTGAAACGTTAAGCCCACTCCTCAGATGGACAGGATCATCGTATGCTAGGACAAACAAAAGGTTCTGCCCTCTACAAGTCCCCAGCCCCCAGAAAACAGTACCTCTTCCCTGGGGTTCTTCTTGTCGTTATCACCTTCCACACGAACCCTCACCACACCAGACTTATCCACAATCTCCTGAATCACTTTCCCGTTCTTTCCAATCACTTTGCCTATGGATAAAGAAGGAATTAGGCTTTTAATTTCTGTTATCATTAAGGAAATAAAAATTAAACCGCTTCTATAGAATTTTCTCTACATATACTGTATGTAATCTATTCTCCTGCTTCTAGAAATCTCAAACTTTCCATGGGACAAAAATGCTACTATCTCTACAGGTTCATTCCCCCTCCCTCTCTTTTTTTTCCCAAGACAGGGTTTCTCTATGTAGCCCTGGCTGTCCTGGAACTCACTCTGTAGACCAGGCTGGCTCTCAAACTCGGAGATCCACCTCTGCCTCTGCCTCCCAAGTGCTGGGATTAAAGACATGCACTACCACTGCCTGGCCATTATCCCCTTTCTTATTCATATGTCAGACTATTTATTCCGACCTTATGTCCAGAGTGGCATCAATCCTAGTTATGTGGCCAAAACTGTTTTCAAAACTCTGCCATCTGGGCCCCAACTTTCTTTTATATACACACTCAAACTCACCAACCAGGTTCCTGGGCACTTGTACAGAGTCCTCAGAAAATTCAAGGTAGCTTCGAGCCTGTCTGCATGCCTCTGGCGTCTATAAAAGAGTAAACTAAAAGAGAATCTGGATCTCCCTGCCATTTCCTGACTCTGGAGAAATAAGCTGTCACCAAAGTCAGGCAGGAAGGTCACCATAACTTCAGATTTGCTTTCCACCTTAGCCTCAATCCCCTGTCACCCAAAGGACCCCAATACCCAATAGTCCAATCTTTTGCTGACCTCCCCATAGATTCGGAAAGTGCAGGTCTCTTCGCCCAACTCAATGGCCGTCACTCCTGGCACTTTTCGAGCCTGCTGGATGTTGGCACCGTGAGTCCCAATTGCCAGACCCATCAGGTCCTCTCGAACTGTAAACTCCTCTTGGAATGCTGCTGCCAACTGCTTACTTGTCTGAAAAGAAAAGGCACTGTGAGACCCTGGTGGTGAAATCTCAGAACACATGTCCCAGGTGCCCAATCCTTTGTATAGTTTAAATGTGTGGAGGAAAGAAAATGTGTAAAGAAAACCCACATGAAAGAAAACCAGAACCACCTGTAGTCTGCTTAGCCACTAAGACCTCCATGGAAACCTCAGGGACCTTTAAGTACCAGGGCCTGTGGGCAGTGAGGACTGGAATGAGGGCAGTTTGAGCTAGAAGCCACCAAAGTTCTAGATTTGGCCCCAACACTAACTGGTTGAATGACCCTTAGGAAGACACACACTGTGCCTCTGGTCCACCATCTGACGAATCCTTACAGCTGGCCTACTTACTCTCAAATTAGTAAAAATGGTATTCCTGTTTTGAGCCCTTTCCATTCTCAGGAGTTCTCTTTTCATTAATAAATCCATGTTTATTCTACTTAAAAGAAAAAAAAAACTAGCAAGACGGTTAGACAAGGCCCACATCAAAGTGGTTATGTACATGCATTTTTTCCTGCATGAATGCATATCACATGCAAGAGCTGCATGATCCTGGCTCAATAGATGGACACTTGCCCAGCAAGCAACAGACCCTGTGTTCCATCCTGTGCCCAGAGGGAGAAAAAAAAAACAACTTGTGGGCTGGCAGAGTAGTTGAGCAGATAAGAGTGCTTGCTTAGCATGCAGGAAGCTCTGGGTTAGACGTTCAGCAATACAAAGAACAGATATAGTGGCCACACCTGCAATTCCAGCACCAGGAAGATGGAGGGAGGCAAAAAGGATCAAAAATTAAATGTCACTTCTGGCAACATAAAAAGTTTGAAGTTTGAAGCCAGTCTAGGATACAAAAGAATCTATCTTAAAACAGAAACAAAAGCCTGGTAGTGGTGGCGCACATCTTTAATCCTAGTACTCGGGAGGCAGAGGCAGACAGATTTCTGAGTTTGAGGCCAGCCTGGTCTACAGAGTGAGTTCCAGGACAGCCAGGGCTACACAGAGAAACCCTGTCTCAAAAAACCAAAAACAAAAACCAGGGTTGGAGAGATGGCTCAGCACTTAAGAGCACTGACTGCTCTTTCAGAGGTTCTGAGTTCAATTCCCAGCAACCACATGGTGGCTCACAACCATCTATACTAGGATCCGATGCCCTCTTCTGGTGTGTCTGAAGACAGCTACAGTGTATTCATATACATAAAATAAATACATCTTTTAAAAAAAAAAAAAGAACCAGCCAGGCAGTGGTGGCACTCGCCTCTGAGTCCAGCACTCGGGAGGCAGAGGCAGGTGGATAGGAGTTCCAGGGCTACAGAGAAACCCTGTTTCAAAAAAACCAACCCAACCCAACCCCAAACAACCCTAACTCAAAAAAATGAAACAATGAAAAAAAAACAAACAAAAAGCAAAGCACAGCCAGGCAAAATGGTCCATGCCTGCCATCCTAGCATTTGAGAAGCAGAGGCAGCAACCCCTTTGAGTTTGAGGCTATCCTGGTGGGATGGTTTGTACATGCTTGGTCTAGAGAGTGGCACTCTTAGGAAGTGTAGCCTTGTTGGAGTGGGTGTGTCACTGTGAGCATGGGCTTTAATACCCTAGAGTCCTAGCTGCCTGGAAGTCAGTATTCTGCTAGCATCCTTCAGATGAAGATATAGAACTCTCAGCTTGTGCAACATGCCTGCCTGGATAATGCCATGTTCCAGCCTTGATGATAATGGACTGAACCTCTGAACCTGTAAGCCAGCCCCAATTAAATGTCCTTATAAGAGTTGCCTTGGAGAAACCCTGTTTGGAAAAAAAAAAAAAGTTGCGTTGGCCCAGCACTTGGGAGGCAGAGACAGGCGGATTTCTGAGTTCGAGGCCAGCCTGGTCTACAGAGTGAGTTCCAGGACAGCCAGGGCTACACAGAGAAACCCTGTCTCGAAAAACAAAACAAAACAAACAAAAAAAACCCACAGAGAATTGCCTTGGTCGTGGTTTCTGTTCACAGCAGTACAACCCTAATTAAGAATTCCAGGCCAGGAGACCAGTGAGACCCTGTTTCAAAACAACATTGCTGGGCAGTGGTGGTACATGCCATCAATCCCAACACTCCAGGGTCAAAGACATGTGGATTTCTTGTGAGTTCTAGAACAGTCAAGGCTATACAGAGAACCCTGTCTCAAAAACAAACAAAAAATCCAACACCAACAAAAAAACCCACAACAGAAAAAAACAAACAAACAAAAAAAAAACCCAACCAAACCTTTTAAATCCATACCAAACCACGACAGAATACTGTCCTCTGAAGATTATGAGATAAAACAGCCACCCAGGATTAATGACCTAGTAGCCTTTCTGTGTTTCAGAAACAAAAGGAAAGGATATTATTATTCAGGATGAGAAACAGCAGCCAAAATTTACCTCTAGGTGCTTAGTAGCTTCTTCATTGCGGGACATGAGCAGCAATTTGGTGCGAAGGCTTCGGAAATGCATATCACCCAGCAAAGATGCCCTCTTCACAGGGGCTTCTGTGGTTGACTGGGAAATGATGAACAGGAAGTATAAAAGCAAAATACATGGGCTGGAGAGAAGTGACTCAGAGGTTAAGAGAACTGACTGCTCTGCCTAAGGAGCTAGATACAATTCCCAGCCCCTACATAGCAGTTTACACTTGTCTGTAATTCCAGTTCCAAGAGATCTGACACTCTCACACAGACATACAAGCAGGCAAGCCAGCAATAACCATAAAATAAAAATAAACTAAAAAAAGAAAGAAAAAAAAGAAAAATACACACCAGGGAAGCATCAGAATGCCAGTCCCTGAAAAAGGGCAGGTGTCAAGAAATGATGTTGGCTTTTTGTTTGTTTTTCAAGACAGGGTTTCTCTGTGTAGCTGCGGCTGTCCTGGAACTCATTCTGCAGACCAGGCTGGCCTTGAACTCACAGAGATCCGCCTGCCTCTGCCTGCTTCCTGAGTGTTGGGATTAAAGGCGTGCACCATCACCACCTGGCAAGAAATGAAGTTTAAAATAAGGTGGTAGCATGGGCTGAAGAGATGGCTCAGAGGTTAAGAGCACTGACTGCTCTTCCAGAGGTCCTGAGTTCAATTTCCAGCAACCACATGGTGGCTCACAACCATCTGTTATGAGATCTGATGACCTCTTCTGACCTGCAGGGTACATGCAGGCAGTATGCTGTGTACATTTTCAAAAGGAAAAAAAAAAAAAAAAAAAAAGAAAAAAAAAAAAGGTGGCAGCACATGCCTGTCTCAAAACTAGGGAAGATAGAGCAGGAAACTGTCACAAAGTCAAGGGCAACTTCAGTTAAACAGTGACTCCCAGGCCAGCCAAGAGTAAACAATAAGAACTTGTCTCAAAGGAAACATAAAAGAATGAGGTAGGCTACATGAAAACTATTGTCAGTCACATACCAACTAAAGAGCTAAATACTGACAGGAGTCATTTGACAACAAAAAGCAAGTACAAGAAGAGAGTTAAACAAGGTTTGTTTTATTCATTTTTAAACATTTATATCAGGCAGAGGGGTAGTGGTGCATGCCTTTAATTTCAGCACTTGGGAGACAGAGGCAATTGGATCTTGTGGGTTTGAGGCCAGCCTGGGCTACAGAGTGAGTTCCAGGACAACCAGAACTACATAGTGAGACCCTGTCTCAAAAAAACCAAAAAAACAGAAAAACAAAACAACAACTAAGATTTATTTATTTATAAATGTTATGAAATGTTATATGCACATAGGTGCAAAGACCAGAAGAGGGTGTCAGGTACCCTGGAACTGGAGTTAGAGGCGGTTGTGAGACACATGGAATAGGCAAAGAAAGGAATCCCCGGGAGCTGGTTGGCTAGCCAAAGTTGGCTAGCTCTGGGTTAGGTGAAGATAAACTGCCTTGTAAAGTGTATTGTGATTAAGGGATACCTAATACCAACACTTAAGGGTTTCCAACCCAGATGTGCACCTATATACATGCAAATATGTATACACACACAGATCCAAATATATCAAAGGACTGGTGTACAGCAGCTAAATGGCAGGGCACTTGTCTAGAGCACATAGGTGTGTGAAAATCATGGTTTAATCTTTAGCATAGGGGGGAAAAAAAGGAGAAGGAATAAATTAAAGTCATACATGAGGAAAACTAAGGAAAGGCAAGACTACCTGGGTCCAGAAGTGTCAGAAGAAATATAGTAAACATGAACACACAGTCTAGCATGAGCAAAGGTCACATACCAATTTCTCAAAAGTTTAGATAGGAAAAAGAAAAACTGTTGACAAGGCTTATGTTAAATTCAAGCATGAAAACTCACCAGAATAAAGAGCTCACTGTTTGTGATGTTGAGAAAGATGCAGTTGGCTCCCAGTGCTTTCTTGAACTCTTTATGGACATTTTCATTGGAGCAGCTGCAGAAAAAAAGTAAAGTGCTCAGGACAGGGGTGTAAGAAGCCCAGGAACAAAAAGCAGGGAGGAGAAAACAAGAGGTAGAACCCGTTACAACACAGGGCTTAAGAAAATCATTTCTTAAAATAATGACAGCAAGGCACAGTGGCACAGGGCTTTAGTCCCGGCACTTGGGAGGCACAGGCAGGTGGATCTCTGCAAGGCCAGTCTGATTTACAGGGTTTTAGGTCAACCAGAGCTATATAGTGAGGCCATCTCAAAACAAACAAAACAAAGACAGACAGACAGACACAAAGATGAAAATGGAAGGGCTGTGGGCATATCATGCAAAAAGGTCCTCACAGGGCCAGGGGATAAGCAGAGCAGAGTGAAGAGTGGGAGACCTGGGAGAATGAGGACAGAGGCTGGAACTGCAGAGAGCCTCCAATTCCCAACCTCTCCAACACTCACGCCTCTCTAAGATCCTCAGGCACAGCCATGGTAACCTTGAAGAAGCTGCCTTTGGTTGCAAGGGGACTGGGATTAACTGGCCGAAGTCGTTCCAAAGTGACAATCTCATTGTAGGTAGCATCGCAGGCAGCATACTCAATGACATAGAACTGGCAGAAAGGAAAAAGCATGTGTATGACCCAAGCATCCACCCGCTACTTTATCATGAACAAAAGAACAATTTCAGGAACTCCCCAAAGGGCTTTGGTCACTCACATCTCCCTTCATCATCCGCACCCGGGCCAGCCACCAACCACAAGGTTCCTGTTCATTGGCTCTCGAATAAACCTGAAAAAGTTAGAAATAAAGAGAAAATGGCATTGAAGACTATCCATAAACATCAAGAATTGGAGAAAGCATCCAGATACCTGAGAAGCATTCCTAAACCCACAAAAAGGAAACAAGGAGATACTAACTAAAAGTATAAGGTCACTGAGTTTTATTTATTTCACTTTTTTTTGCTCAGTGGGCAAGAGTTCTCCAAGCCCAAGGACCTGAGTTCAAGTCCCAGAGCTCATGGCAGTCATGAGCTGTGGTACACTCATGCGGCTCAAACACATACACACACAAAATAATTCACACTAAGGAAAAAAGAAAGAGATGGAGGTCTCAGGGTAGAGAGATGGCTTAACTATTAAGAGCACTGACTGCTCTTCCAGAGGTCCTAAGTTCAATTCCCAGCACCGACATGGTGGCTCACAACCACCTGTAATGAGATCTGATGCCTTCTTCTGGTGTGTCTGAAGACAGTGACACTGTACTCGCATGCAGAAATAAATAAATCTTGAGAGATATGGAGGTCTCACTACATTGACTAAAATGATCACAATCTCTTGGGCTTAAGGTTCTCTTCCCTCAGCCTTCCAAGTATTGAAACTGGGGTTGGGGATGTATTTCAATGGTAGAATGTTTGCCTCACATGCCCAAGGCCTGAGTTTCAATCCCCAGGAATGTCCGAACATACTTATGTATATATGTCCATCCGCCCGTTCCCCCCCACCCCACCCCTGTACATACAAGTGACACACACATACACTGGAACTGTAGGAGCTAGACTTTAAGTGGATTTATCACAAATGACAAAGCAAACCCTTTTAAACTGGTGCCCTCAGGCTGGGGAGATGGCTCAGTAGTTAGGAGCCCTGGCTGCTCTTTCAGAGGTCCTGAGTTCAATTCCCAGCAACCACATGGTGGTTCACAACCATCTGTAATGGGAGCTGATGCCCTCTTCTGGTGTCTGAAGACAACTACAGTGTACTCATAAATAAATTAAGTCTTTAAAACAAAACAAAACAAAAAATAACTGGTGTGCCCTCAGGTCGTAGCCAGGATAGAAAGGCACTGCTGCATTTTACTTCATTGACTACATGGCTAGATATGGTGGCTCAGAAAAGTAAAGAACAAAATCAGTAAGTAAAAAAACCAAGACTCCTAATAAAGCAAACTTACACTGGAAAGGTGGACCTCACAGTCCTTACCTCTACTTCATCTCCTTCTGTGATCTCCTTATTGTAGTCAGCTGGAGGTGGTAGTCGGACATCCCCAAAGGGAATCTGTCTCTCACTCTGCCAGCTACAAGAGAAACAGTGATATGAAAACTGTTTGGATTGAGTAATTGTCCACTCTTCACAAGGGGGTTGCTCCCTTGGCCAGACAACTTTAATTCTTCCTGGTAAAGTCAAAACACCAGACCCTATTCCATAGCGATCTTTTTTAATCCCTTGCTACCAACTATCAAGTGACCAAAACCTGCACCAAGTTACCTGTTCTTCCTTTCTTGGAACTCCCACCCAAACCCCCAGCTCCTTGCACCCATTGCAGGCCTCATAGAACCCAGCAGTCCACTTTTTCACCCTCCTTTTAGGACCTAGTGAGCTTGTCTATCCCAACGTCTTACTTGTTTTCAAAGAAGATAGTGACAGAGTCTTCATGGACATCCTTCACAAAGCCCTGGAAAAAAATTTAAAAATGTAAAAAAGGTAAATGAAAATATATTTTACCACCACCTTAGCCATCAGGAAAGAAATATCAGAAACCTTAAAAATTAAGAGTTTTAGCTGCAGATGTGAGCAGATTAAACATAGCCAGAAAGACTGTGATCAAAAAGAATATAAACATCCGGGCAGTGGTGGCACATGCCTTTAATCCCAGCACTCGGGAGGCAGAGGCAGAGGCAGAGGCAGGTGGATTTCTGAGTTTGAGGCCCGCCTGGTCTACACAGTGAGTTTCAGGACAGCCAGGGCTACAGAGAAACCCTGTCTAGAAAAAAAAAAAAAAAAGAATATAAACAATAAGAAAGGAAATGATACTGACAGAATCTAGAAAGAACACAAAATAGGCACAAAGTAAAATGTGCACCAGAACAGCCCAGAAGCTGGTTGTCTACTCAAGGCCCATTACCTCCCTACTTGTGCTCCTGGAGAGCTAAGCAGCTTGTCAGAGTTCAATTAAATCACTAGCAACTTTCAGCAAGGCCAAGACTATCCCATATGACAGTAAAAGACTGCACCAGAACACCTAGAAGATATCAGGACTGCCAAGAGGGAGAAGGGTCCAATCCCCAGAGATCTGGCAGACTTAGTACCCAGAGGCCTGAGTCCTTGGACAATAAATAGAACACACTGGAAAAGGGCAAAATAATCAGCAGTTTATAAAAGAAAAAAAACTACAATTTAGAAGATGTCATAGTTCTGATTGGACAAAGTAACTCTTGAATCTGAGAATAAAATATGTAAACCCCATCTTGAGATCATGACAGTAGGAGTCATTAAGTAGCTAATTCATTTTCTCTTTCCTAAGAAGGCCTAAACTGTACATTCAACCTACAGTCCAATTGTTCTTTCTTTCTAGTTTTGACAAAGTCCACTACTACTACCACTACTACCACTACCACTACTACTTCCTCCTCCTCCATCATCATCAGCATCATTTTACAAAGTATGCTCTGATTTCATGGCTAAGAAACTTCTGGAAGCCACAAGTTTTCTCCTATGTCTTCTAGAAATTTTGTTAGTGGTTTTCTTAATATTCATTCATGCAGTGGTTTTGCCTGCATGCAGATCTTGGAGTTACAGACAATTGTGAGCTGTCATGTGGCTGCTGGAAACTGAACCTGGGTCTTCTGGAAGAGCAGTCAATGCTGAGCCATCTCTTCAGCCCCCTCTGTATTTTAAACCACACATTATATATGGGCATGTGTATGCGAACACGTGCATGCTTTTCCCATAATGTGTGTGGATGTCAGAGGACAACCTCTCAAAGTAGGCTCTCTTCCACCACGTGGGATCAAACTCAGGTCTACTGGCTTGATATCAGATTTAAATATGTAACAGATTTTCTTTTAGAGACAGTAGCCCAGGTTGGTCTCAAACTTACATGAAGCAGAGCCTTTAACTTCTGATTTTCCTGTTTCTATCTTCCATGTATTGTGAATGCAGGTATGCACCACCACACCCTGTTTATTGGGTGCTGACATTGTTTTATGCATGCTTTATCAACTGCACTACACTCCCAGTCCCAAAGTTGCATTTGATTACTAAACATTAGTTTGTACTTCCTGTTTTTTGATAAAAGTGGAGACAGCTTAGACAGTTCTTAGTCCCAGGACTTGAGAAGTAGGGGCAGGTGAATCTTTTTAAATTCAAGACCAACCTGGTCTATACCATAAGTTCAGGCTACTCAAAAATATATATTGAGACAGTGTCTCATGGATGGATGGAAAGAAATAATAATAGATAGACAGACAGATAGATAGATTGAAAGAAAGAATAGTTGCCAGGTGGTAGTGTCCCACATCTTTCATCCCAACACTCAGAAGCAGAGGCAGGCAGATCTCTAACCAAGCCAGCCTAGTCTACAGACTAAATTCCAGGACAGCCTGGGCTACAGAGAAACCCTATCCTGGAAAAAAACTAGATAGATAGATGGATGGATAGATGGACAGACGGGGTTTTGGCTGGAATACATAGTTCAATGTGGTGTGTGTATAGCAAGTATAAAGCCCTGATTCAATCCTCAACATCAAAAGCAGTAAGAAAGCCAGATGCTTCAAAAAGGCTAACAATATTCCAGGACCAGCCCTGAGCACAGTGACTAGGATAGTGGCAGAGCTTAGGAGAAAATGTATACACGGCTCCCACCTCACATATCTGGTCAATCAACACTTACTATACTTACTTTTCTTCCCTTTTAATGAGAAAATCTAACCCTGAATTTTGCTTTAGATACAACATGCTTTGGCTGTTTGGTGGGAGCCTAAGGCAGGAAGATCTGAGAATTGGAGGTCAGCTTAGGCTATATGCTAAGTTACAGACCAGCCTGAGCTATCAAAGTATAAAAATCCTGTCTCCATATGAGGAGAAATGTTTTTAAAGATGAAAGAAAGCAAGAAGGGAAAGAGAAAGGAAGAAAGAAGGAAGAGAATCAAGGAGGGCTGCCTGGCTGAGGATGTACTTCAGAGGAAGGGTACTTGTCTAGCATGTGGAAGGCTAAGATGAGAGACCTGAGTTCAAGGTTAGCCTGATCAACAAAGCAAGCTCCAGACTACACAATAAGACCCCATCTTAGCAGGGTGATGGTGGTCCACACCTTCCAAGTCCAAGGCCAATCTAGCCTACAGAGTGAGTTCCAGGGCTACACAGAGGAAATTCTGTCTCCCCCCCCCCCCCCAAAAAAAGAACAAAACCAAAAAAAAACCCTGATACCCCAGACAAGGTAGAGAAAATACAACTGACTACAGCAGAAAGTGAATACATATTTTACATGGAAAAGTACAATCTAAAGAATGAAAGTAATGACAGGTAAGATGGCACAGACCTATAAAATTCTAGTCAGTGAGAGGAAGAGCTAGGAGAATCGTAAGTCTCAGCTTGAACTACAAAGAGACTGCCTCCCCAAAACACACAAACAAAAAAAAGAATTAAAAACACATTATGAAGTTGGGGTTGGTGGTGTGTGAATCCAGTAAAACCAGGAGTTCAAGATCATCCCCAGCTAAAAGCCCAAGCCACCTGAAACTCACCTTAAAACAAAACACATCACATCTGATAGAAAAGGAAAGTTTGATAAGATAGTTCTAAAATAACTTAGATTTCAGATCTGGTATTTATCTTCTCTGGAAAAAATCAAAGTAAAACAAAGTTTTTCGAGAGGAGAAAGAGATCTCCCAAACTTAAAAGATCTTAAAAGACAGGTTAACACTCCTTTACTCCACCAAAGTTTGCTGAGTCATGAATATTAATCAGCAAGGTTGGAATAGGTAAGTATCTACATTACACTGAGTTTAAAAAAGATTAGTCCAATTTTAGGGACTTGTCTTTAACTCAGTCATGGAGCAGAAAGTGCTGAAGTAGCCAGAATACAAAATTTACACTCATTATTTGGCTTTTATCAACTGTGAACTCTCTACCACCGAAGAATCCTGTCCCTGCTTCACTCAAATCTATCACTGCTATGACCCACAGAATAAAAGGACAAAAGTCAAGACAGACTTTCTGTTGGTATCCATAGATGTCACAGAAAACATGTCCCTCCCAATCATTTCATACAGGTAATTGAAGTGAGATATGTCCTGAGGTGCATGGCTCCCTTGCCTCCTTAAACCAAGAGCAAGTATCTTATCTTGATCTCACACTCAACTGAAGAATCACTTTTCAAACTAGGAGTGCCAGTGGAAGCTTTTAATCTCAGCACTCAACAAGCGCAGACCTATTGCAATGAGTTCCAGTCTAGGGCAGCCAAGAAATCCTGTCCCCAGAAATCAAACAAGCAAATAAATAAATATATATATGTGTATCACTTTTCTTGGAAGTTAACATTTTGGGGTGAGGATACAGATGAAGGCTAACATTATTAAGGAAAAGAGAACTAACATCTTATAAAGAAGAGTACTTTTGGGTTTTGTTTGTTTTTTAAGACTGGATTTTATTCCCCACACTAATTTTGAACTTCACCAATCCCACTTCAGCCTTCCAAGTACTAGGATTAGAATATGCACCAACATACCCAGCCTGAGGAAACTGTTTTAACAAAGGTAACACAAATGTGGGGAAAGGATAGTAAAACGTTAATGTGTCCTATCAGAACCCAAAGGAATTAAAGACTTCTGCTATAGAAAACAGAAATGTTACAAAGACATTGTTCTAGTCAGAAGTACCAAGAGTTAGGAAAGAGACAGGGCCAGTTCAGCTGGGGGCCTTCTTCAGCTATACACAGGATAGATAGGTGGACATCAGTGAGGATACACAGGAATACAGAAGTGCCAAGGTAAAAAGACCAAGACTTAATTGAGAGGCTACAGTAAAGCTAGTAGATATGTGCACCCATTGGCACTGGGTAAAGAACTTGATCAGAAAAGGAAAAAAGTGCCATGGCCTTTATAGTGGGTAGCTAGCTTATCAGTTGAAGTGGGGGGTAGGAACCATCTACAGGGGCAGGGCAAACCCAAGTCCCTTTCAGCTACAAAAAGATACAATTTCATAGTCGAGTCAAAGTTATTTCCAAGGGCATGAGAAAGTAGAAAGTTCTACTAGGATAGGGGGACAGACAACCCCAGGAAACCTGAAGGAAAGGGAGATCTTCTCACCTATCTAATGCTATGAAAATTCCTTTCCCTCCAGAATGAAAAGAGTAAGGGAGGAAAAAAACATTTCTGGGACAATTCCACCATAAGAGTCAAAAGATGTCAGAACCCCATCAGTCAGATGAAGAAAATATCAGGGGTGGGGGGTGGGGTGAGAGGGATCCAGAATGGACTCAGGACAGATTCAGAAGATGGGGTGGATGATGGATAGAAAGAAGGAAAAAACAAAAGCTCTGGTTTGGCATGGTGTCTCAATCTGTAATCCTAGGCTGAGGAAGGTGTACAGAAGAATTCCAGTCCAGCCAGGGGATCTTGTCCCAACCACACTCTCAAAAAAAGTTCACAGGAATCAAATCTTAGGGCATAGAAAAAGCTGAAATAAGCAATTCTGAAACATACTTTTTTTCTTTCCAGAAAGACCGTCAGAATGAGAACAGAGGCTTGTTGAGATGGCCTTTTGGAGACAGTGAAGCCTAAACTTACCAGGAAGATGTAGGAATGACCTAAATATATCTGGAGTCAGAGAAAAACACGAATCCATTCCCACATTGCTGATTTTGGAATAAAGGTGTGACAGACTTGCCCAACAAATCTACTTTATGGCTGGTTGGCTGACAAAACCTGAGGCAAAAGATGCTAAATAACAAATGGGTTTTGACCATTTCTTGTCAGACTGGGAACAGGACTGTAAGATGAAAGTTGAGCAAATAGTCTAGAGCCAGGATAGAAGCCTCCCTGAAGACCAAAGACCTAATATGGGACAGTGGACCTTCCCAAGGGGGTCATGTAGGAAAAGAAAGAGAATCCTCCATGCGCTTGCTTGGGCTGCAGAGGAGATGTGATTAAAAGCTGAAGTATCTCCTACACTAAAAAAACAAGAAAAGTCGATTAGAAGCTAGGAAAAGAGGGTCCAGGAGCTCCCAACCACGCACAATAATGACCTGATGTTCATGCTTTCAGCTGAGGATAAAAGCAGGTGTAATCGCGGGCTCAAAAATAAAAGCACGAGGGTTAACTCCCACGATCTCCACGGGAGGGTTTAGAGTGGGAACGTGGGGCGAAGGTTCTAAGGGTCAGGACTAAGCTCCAGAAACTCGATCTCGCTCCACTCTTCCCAGTCTCGGCTGGGGGAGGGGGCTAAAGAGGGTGTCCCGGGTCGACGCGCCATCTCACCTTGTAGAAGGCCCCGTTGGAGCCCCGCACCTCGACGGGCAGTCCCGGCTCCACATCCCCCCCAGAGGCCAGGCCGCCCATGGCGCCGCCGCCACCTCCGACTGCCCCGGCAGCAGCTGAAACAGAGCCCTGAGTGCGGGCCGGGCCGGGCCCCCGGCGTCTCCCTGGAGGAGGAGCCGGAGGGGGAGCCGCGGGGGGCGGGAGCCGGGCCGGCCCCACGGCGGCCCTGCTACAGCCGACGAGCAGGGGGCCGGGGCCGGGCCGCTCCCCGTCCACCGCCGCCGCTGCCTTGGTCTCCGCCACCGTGAGGGAAACGGCCGCCGCCGCCGCCTTCGTCACCTCAGCTTCCGCCCGCCGGCGCCCCCGCTGCTGCCTCAGTCCCGGGACCCGCTGCTGCCGCTGCCGCTCCACGGCCTCCACCTCCCCCTGCCGCCGCCGCCGCCGCCGCCGCCGCCGCTGCCTACTGCGCAGGCGCACAGGGCACCCGCCCGCCGCGCGCGGAGCCGAGGGCCAAGGCGCAGGCGTCTAGGCTAGCGACCCAGCTCCCGCTCGCCAGCGCGTCAGGGCTTCCACATTCTCTGGCACTCTCTCACGCCCCCTCCTGGTCGCCTCTCTGCGCTTGCGCAGAACGAGACGAACGCTTGATCTGTACCACTCCAACCTTCCACTGTCCCTGTCCCTTCCTTTCCCCGCCCCACAACACTGGAAGCAAACCAATCAAGAGAAAAGAGGGGCCGCGCTCGCTCCATCGGATTGGGCTTCCGCCTCCACAAAGTGAGCCCATGGAGCCTGGGCAATTTAGGGATGGGCATGCGCCGGAATGACTGCTTGGTCACTTTCACCACCTTTGTCTTTCGTGGGGCGCACACCCCAAGGGGGGGTGGGGGGGGGGGGGGAGGGTGGACCGAAAGGCTAAAAACTGCCCCAGTGCGCAGGCGCTGGTCTTTGGCTTCTGTGCGCATGTGTTGACTCTCTGCATCCATAGGAGAATCAAGAGTCATGGTTCTTGGCTTGAGTAGATTTTTTTTTTTGAAGTTTTCTGAGACAGGGTCTCTTGTATCCTAGACTGAACATGAACTCACTATGTAGTGGGGGAATGGCCTTGAATTCCTGATCCTCCAACCTCCACCTCCCAAGTGTAAAAATTACAGGCATGTCATTACCATGCTTGCCCTAAATTGATTCTAATCTAGTAAACTCAAAGCCGCATGAAAAGCAAAATGCCACATAACCTGATACGTAAATGCTGAGGAGATTCAAAACAGGAAAAATTGTCATGGAGTAACTAAAAAAACAACAAAAAAAAAACAAAAAACAAAAAACAAAACAACCTGGCCTGGAAAGATGGCTCAACTATCAAGCTTAACAACTGGAGTTGTATTCCTAGACTCACAAGGTGGAAGGAGATATTCCCTACCTCCTGCAAGTTAGCTCCTGACCATCACACATATGACATCACTCATAGTCACCCACACATATAACAGAATTTTTTTTAAGTAAAAATAAGGGGTGTGAGGTAGAGAGATGGCTCAGTGGTTAAGAGCATTGACTGCTCTTCCAGAGGTCCTGAGTTCAATTCCCAGCAACCACATGGTGGTTCACAACCATCTGTAATGGGATCTGATGCCTTCTGGTGTGTCTGAAAACAGCAACTACAGATATATATCTATATCTACATAGATATCTATCTATATCTATATAGATAGATATATATAATTATTTTTGAAAATAAAATAGGACCTAGACCTGGGGATCGGGGATCAGGGATCAACGTTCGAGCTACAAGTTGTGTTGTCAATAGGCTTGAGATTAGAACTGCAGCCACAATGATTGAGGCCGTTTACAACAACCATCTAGGAAAAGGAAGTCTGTGTTAGCAACACTGATGACACCATCAGAAACTTGAAGAAAGTGGTACCAGGCCTGGAGAGATGGTTCCAGTTAAGAACACCGACTGCTCTTCTGCTCACGACTATCTGTAATGGGATCTGATGGCCTTGTCTGATGTGTCTGAAGACAGCTACCGTGTAGTCATATACATAAAAAAAAAAAAAAAAAAGGACAGAATTTTTAAGGACCACGTGTCTCTGGGAGAGTATGAAATTCACAATGGGATGAACCTGGAGCTCTGTTACCCAGAGAGGGGAATTCCTCCTCCTTGCCCATCCCCACAGCCCTCTTCCACCCTCATATAGATGCTCTTTTTTGTTGTTGTTTTTCGAGACAGGGTTTCTCTGTGTAGCCCTGGCTGTCCTGGAACTCACTCTGTAGACCAGGCTGGTCTCAAACTAAAAAATCTGCCTGCCTCTGCCTCTCGAGTGCTAGGATTAAAGGCATGCACCACCACTGCCCAGCAGATGCTCATTTTTAACAGTTCACATGAATAAAAATTTTGATGCTGGGGGTAAAAAAAAAAATGACCCAGACCTGAGGTTTTGTTTTGTCTCTTGAGGTGCTTTGAAAACTCTGGCTGGCCTGGAACTCACTATGTAGGCAGGGCTGGCCACAAACTCACAAAGATCCCTCACCTGCCTCTACCTCCCCAGTGCTAGGATAAAAGTCAGGTACCACAAGCCTGGCAAATAATGCTTGTTTAAATTATTTTTAAATTGGCCTGGCATGGTAGTGCATGCTTTTGATCCTAGCATTTGAGAGGCAGAGACAGGGCCAGGCAGTGGTGGCACTCACCTTCAATCCCAGCACTTGGGAAGCAGAGGCAGGCAGATTTCTGAATTCGAGGCCAGCCTGGTCTACAGATTGAGTTCCAGGACAGCTAGGGCTACACAGAGAAACCCTGTCTCGAAGGAAAAAAAAAAAAAAGGTAGAGACAGGCAGATCTCTATGAGTCTGAGGCCAGCTTGGTCTACACAGTGAGTTCCAAGACAACCAGGACTATTTAGAAAGACTCTAAATGAATAAATAAATAAATTTCTATGTTAAGATGTTTTTCGAGGTCAGCCTGGTCTACAGGGTGAGTTCCAGGACAGCCAGGGCTACACAGAGAAACCTGTCTCGAAAAACCAAAAAAAAAAAAAAAAAAAAAAGATGTTTTATTAGCAGTAGACAGAGGCCAGTGGATCTCTGTGAAGTTATGACCATCCTGGTTTACTTGTGAGTTTCATGACAACCATGGATATATAGTGATAGTGGCTCAAAAACAAAACAAAAAAGAAAAAGAAAAATTTTAAAGCCCGGGAGATGTCTCAGTAGGTAGTGGTAGTCACTGTCAAGCCTAATAACCTGAGTTATTAACCTCTAGGCCACACAAGTTAAAAAGTGATTCCCACATATTTTCCCCAGACCTCCACACATGAGCATGTATACATGGCCACAGAAAATAAATAAAAAACAGTAAAATTTAACCATCTATAATTCCAGTTCTAGGAGACTGGACATTCCTTCTGGCCTCTGTGGGCATCAGGCACACATGTGGTACACATACCTACATACAAACAAAGCACTCATGTACATTTTAAAAAAAAAAAAAAGCCAGGGCTGGAGAGATGGCTTAGCAATTAAGAGCACTGTCTGCTCTTCCAGAGATCCTGAGTTCAATTCTCAGCAACCACATGGTGGCTCACAACCATCTGTAATGGGATCCAGTGCCCTCTTCTGGCCTGCAGGTGTACATGCTGGTAGAGCACTCACATTAAATAAATAAACCTTAGGAAAAAAACAACAACAAAAAGCCTTACTATTAGGAGCTGGCATAATATCCACAATGTCCTGTGGAGGAACAAAATGGCGTCTACTCACATACATACAAAAGTAAATATGTTTTTAAATATGCCCTATTAAGCCAGGTAATTGTGGTGCAGGACTTTAGAGAAACCCTGTCTTGAAAAACTCAAAAAGAAAAAGAAAAAAAAATGTCCTATTAAGCATAGTAGATGTCTTCTGTGATTCCAACCTTTGAGAGGCAGAGAAAGGATTGCAAGTTCCAAGCCAGCCTGAGAGACACAGCAAGACTACAAACATAGTAAATAAATAGAAATAATATGCTTGGGGGCTGGAGAGATGGCTCAGTGGTTAAGAGCAGTGACTGCTCTTTCAGAGGTCCTGAGTTCAATTCCCAGCAACCACATGGTGGCTCACAACCATCTGTAATGGGATCTGATGCCTTCTACTGGTGTGTCTGAAGACAGCTATTGTGTACTCATATAAATAAAAATAGATAAATCTAAAAAAAATAAATAAAAGAAATAATATGCTGTCAGAGGGCAAATTGCCTATATTTTATTATTATGTGTATGTGTGTGATGTGTGCCTGATGTATATGTGTGAGAAGACAACTCTGTGGAATCTAGATTACAGAGTGAAATTGAGGCCAGACTGTGCAACTTTGTGAAACCCTAATTCAAAACTAAAAGAGGTGTATGTGTCTAGCTCAGTAGTAGTGCACTTGCCATGGCAGATGTAAGACCCTAGGTTCAATCATGAAAAGACAAATATTACATATTTTGTCTGACATACAGAATTTATATTTAAATATATATGTACACAAGTAATGAAAATGGAAGCAGGCTATTAGGGAAGACGGATCCTAATGGAGGAGGAAAGAGGTAATGGAGTGAATACAATACTGAATTTTTTTTCCTCATAGACTCTAGATTCAACCATATATATACATCTATGCTCATGTATAGGACATGGAAATGAAAGAGAGACTCTTTAAGGAGAAGGGCACCAGAGTAGGAAAGAAATGGGTGAAGGCTGTGGATGGGTATATTATGGGCAAGTTACAATGGCACATGTATTTGATATGCTAATTAAAACAAAAAATCAAAAACAGGCTTGAGAACTTCCAGAAAGCTAAATATGGGAAAGGTCCTGGATGGTGGTCCACCTGGGCAGGGCAAGGATGCCCCAACTTAGTGCTCCTAAACATTTCTTCATCCGTAACCTTTGCAGTAACATCCTCAATAAGAAACTGTAAACTTGTTTGCTAATTCTGTGGGCCATCCTAGCAGATTCACTGGATCTGAAGAGAGGCTGTGGTAACCTATTTATAGCTGGTTACTCAGAAGCATTGCTAAAACAACCTGGGCCTTGACTTTGGCACCTGAACTCAATGAAACAGGCAGTTGTGGAGAGTGAGCCCATAACCTGTGGGATCTGCGCCCTCTCCAGGCAGATGATGTAAAAACAGTTGAGTTCAACCATTTCCCATTAGTGTGAGCTGTGCTTGGTCTTTGTGTGAATGCAGGTGTTTGTTCCGGTATTCATGTACTTGCGTGGGTATGGAGGTTAGAGGTCAAGGCTTTAGGTCTTCCTCAGTCAATTTTCATTTTTTAAAGCTTTATTATATTTATTTGTTGGGGGCACAACTATCAAGGTCCTGGACTCAGGCCCTCAGACAGAATCATCTCAACAGCCTCACCATCTTATTTATGTATTTGGTTGGTTTTGTTTCCTTTTGTTTTTGAGTTACAGTCTCTCTACATAGCCCTAGCTATCATGGAACTCACAGAGAACCACTGGCCTCTACTTCTGGAGTTCCTGAATCAAAGGCATGCTTGACTATCCTTGGTACTACCATCGTTTTTTGAGAAAGGGCCTCTCAGTGAACCTGGATCTCACTCATTCCATGAATCCCTGTCTCCACCTCCCCAGCACTGAGATTTCAGGTGCACACTGCAGTACCAGTCTTTTATGTAAGTGATAGAGATTCAAATGTAGGTCCTCAGACTTCCGAGGCAAGGAGTTTACTAATTAAACCATCTTCCTAGCCCCTTCTGTAATTGTTAAGGTCACAAGTGTTCTGTTGATGAAGGTGATTGAAAGTACAGGAAAAGCTAAATTTGGCTCTTATTTAAGAGAGCCAGAAGTAAATGTTCTCTTGGCTGAGTTATATTTTTAAAAATAATCAGAAAGGGCTGAAGAGATGGCTCAGTGGTTAAGAGCCCTGGTTGGTCTTCTAGAAGTCCTGAGTTCAACTCCCAGCAACCACATGGTGGCTTATAGCCATTTGTAATGGGATCTGATGCCTTCTTCTGGCATGCAGGTGTACATGCAGAAGGAGCAGTCATATACAATAAATTTTTATTTTTATTTATGTATTTATTTTGTTTTTCGAGACAGGGTTTCTCTGTATAGCCCTGGCTGTCCTGGAACTCACTCTGTAGACCAGGCTGGCCTTGAACTCAGAAATCCGCCTGCCTCTGCCTCTCAAGTGCTGGGATTAAAGGCATGCGCCACCACTTCCCGGCCAATAAATAAATATTTTAAAAATAAGATGTTTTTTTAAATATTGGGTATTGAATCCAGAGAAGTCTATCTGCTGCAGAATCCTGGAATTGGGAAGGTATGACTTAATGGTCTTTTCCATCTCTCCAGCCCCAGTAGCCAGTGCTCTTAAGCACTGAATCTCTTTCTAGCCGTTTGGTTTTTATTTAGTAAGACAGAGTTGCTTCTGTAACTCAGGCTTACCTATCCTACCTCATCTTTCTAAATTCTGGGATTACAGATGTTAAGTCATCATGTCTGCCTTAAGACTGTGGGATTTCTGTTGTTTAAATTATTTTTAATGTATTTATTTAACTTAATGGGTGTGTTGCCTGAACATATGCATGTGCACCAGGTAGATGGGTGTTGGATTATCAGGAACTGGAACTGTATATGATTTTATACCATGTGGGTCCTGGGAACCAAAACCTGATCCTCCAGAAGAGCATAAACTGTCTTTAGCCGCTGAGCCATTTCCCCAGCCATTTACACTGAAATCAAACCCAGGACTTAACAAAGACTAGGCAGGCGCTCTTCCTAGCCCCAGCTAAACAGTTTTTGTTTGGTGTTGATGAAGATTTATTTATTTGTGTATTTTATGAATATACATCCTTTGTCTGCATTCATGCCTGCACACCAGAAGAGGGCATCAAATCCCAGTATAGACACTTGTGAGCTGACATGTGGGTGCTGGGAATTGAACTCAAGACCTCTGGAAGAGGTCAAGACCTCTAAATCTCTGAGCCATCACTCCAGCCCCACAATACATTGTCCTTTCTTCCTTCTCTTTTTTCCCCCCACAAGACAGGGTTTCTCTGTGTAGCCCTGGCTGTCCTGGAACTCACTCTGTAGACCAGGCTGGCCTTGAACTCAGAAATCTGCCTACCTCTGCCTTCCAAGTGCTGGAATTAAAGGCGTGTGCCACCATACCTGGCTTTAAATATCTTTTTTATTTTATTTCAAGACAGGATTTTCCCAAATCTTTAAGAATTTTCAAATAAATAAATTAATTAAAAAAAAAAAAGAAGAAGAAGAAGAATTCTCAAATCTTCTGCCTCACCCTTCTGGCTATCTGGGATTACAGACCTGCACTACTATGCTCCATTCTAGATGAATTGTTATTTTTTTAATGTATTCTTTATTATGTGTATGGGTGTTTTGCTTGTGTGTATGGCTGTGCACCATGAATATGCAGTGCCCATGGAGCACTAGAATGAGCCATTGGCATCCTTGTGTCTCCACACACAAATAAATGAATGTAAGAAAATATAAAAAAAGGAGGGTTGGAGATATGGCTCAGCAGTTATGAGCACTGACTACTCTTCCAGAGGACCAAGGTTCAATTCCCAGCACCCACAAGGCAGCCCACAACTATCTCTATCTCCAAGATCTGACACCCTCACATAGACATAGATGCAGGTAAAATACCAATGCACATTAAAGGAAAATAAATTATTTTTTAAAATAAAATAAAAAAGAAACAAGGACTGGAGAGGTAGCTCGGTTGTTAGGTAGCATACCCTCCTAGCAGGCATCAGCTCCATGTTCCATCCCTAAGACCTCCATGAAATGAGCATGGTGTGCATCCCTGCTACCTCGCACTCCAGCAGAGCATCAGAAGGCCAAGGTCATTCTTGGCTACACTGGGAGTTGGAGGCCAGTCTGGGCTAGAGACCATCTCAAACGAACAAGACAAAAGAGGACCGAGGTGGTGGCACACACTTTTAATCCCACACTCTCAAGGCAGAAGTAGCAAATCTGTACATTCTAGGCCAGTCTGATGGTCTACACAGTGAGTTCCAAACCAGCCAGAGCTACATAGTGTAGACTCTGTCTAAAAAAGAAGGTAGGAAGGGGGCTGGAGAGATGGCTCAGTGGTTAAGAACAGGTCCTGAGTTCAATTCCCAGCAACCACATGGTGGCTCACAACCATCTGTAATGGGATCAGATGCCCTCTTCTGGTGTGTCTGAAGAGAGCGACAGTGCACTCACATACATAAAATAATCAAATTTCTTACCAAAAAAGAAGAAAAAGGAAGGAAAACAACTGTTTCCAGAGTTTTAAAGATTTGTTTTGGTTTTGTTTAATTTTATTTTAGTGTAGGCAATGTCAAATTAGAAATAGGGAGATTAAATTTTTTTTTTCCTTTTTTATGAAACAGATCTCACTTTTCCTGGTGAGCCCCAACCCCTAAGCTCGAGATTTTCATACCCCCAGCTCCCCAGTACCGTGCCACCATACCTACCTAGTAGAGGTTAATTAGTTAAGGGGAGGTAATCGCTCCTTCCCAGTGTCCCACTGTCCTTGGTATGCTGACAGTAGCACTCGGCCTGCAGCCTTCAGCACATCAGTCCTAAAATATCTTTGGGTTCCAAAGATGGCTGACAAGCTTGATATACCATTGCCTATATCCTCTTGTTCAGAGCAGTATTCAAGCAGAAGGGTTTCAAAATGGCTGCAGCAGCACAGCCTCTACCCATCAGGGCAAAGTATTTGATTTGTGGTTCCTAATAAGGCTTTTCCCCTTACTTCCACTCTCTCTACTTCAGAAATCTGCACTCTGAGAGGCCTCTGGGTGAGTGTCTGTCTGGGTCAGTGCCTAAGTGGATATGGTCTTAGGAAAACTTAATATGGTGACCCCAAAGAAGAGGCAGGAGAGAGAGGGGATACGTCAGCATCCTGCCAACTCCCTCAGCGCCTTTCCTTCAAATCGAAAGGAGAGCCAGCCTTCCGATTCGGTCAGATCTCGAGCCCCTAGAAACTTGTACAAGTTCACGGCCTTCTTGTTCCAATCCAGAACTGCCAGACGGAACTGAGAGCAACCCTTTTGCAGGGCGACCTGTAGGAGAAGAAATATACTTACTGCCCAGGGCTCAAAAGAGAACGGCTGGGCAGTGGTGGTGGCAACAACTTTAATTCCTGCAGAGGCAGGCGGACCTCTGAGTTCGAGGTCAGCCTGCTCTACAGAACAAGTTCAGGACTACACAGAGAAACCTTGTCTGGAACAACAAACAACAAAAAGAAGAATCATCTTTTTCATGCCCTCTTTCAACATGACACTCCCATGTTTGTTTGTTTGGCTGACTGGTTGGCTTTTGTTTGGGGGATGGTAACTAGTTTGTAAGCCCCACCCCTTTGCTCACCTCAGCCACCTTTTTGATTATTTTGGTACCAATCCCTTGACCTATAGTGGAGAAAGGGACAGGAGGGACTATTATTTGAGTTGAAAGGGTATCAAAGGAAACCACAGGCTGAGACTGGGGAAGGGAATGGGTCTGCGGGCACTCTGTCTACCCTTAGCCCCAGCCAGTACCCCGATACTGCGGCATCACATAGATGTCTTCCAGATAAATGTTTCGTCCAGTCCATGTGCTGTAGATGAAGTAGTAGAGCCCGTAGCCCACCACAAGGGACCCTGAAAATGAGAGAGAAGGGTAAGGCTTCTGGGAGGAAAGACACCGAGGATGCCTGGAGGTTTACTTACCTTGTGGCTCCCCAGGTGCTGGAATAATCTCTGCCACCAAACAGTGAAATAAAGGGTTCTCTCCAAAGCCATCTGCTCTCAGGGCTATAGAGATTGGAGGTATGACAAAAAAGGCGGGGGGGGGGGGTGCGGGGAAGGACGGAAACCTGGATTAAAGCCCAGTCCAGTAGTTACTATCCTAGGAATCCGTCTTTCCACCCCACAACCAGTCTCAGTCACGACCCAGGTGCACAGCCCCACCCACCTTCTTCACTGATCTTCACCTGATGGGACAGTTTCTCGAACTCTGCCAGTTCCTATAACGGGGGTGGGGGTGGGAGTGGGGTGGAGGTGGGGGTGGGGGTACCAAGACAACATTAAGGCAGGAAGGCCCTGATGCTCAGAAAACAGGGTCCAAAGGTACACCGGCATTTCTGACTCCTCTCCTCCCCACCCCCCCAACCCCCAGCCAAACTGCTCCCAGCGCCCTGGCACTGTTTTTCAACCCGCAGTCTTCACCCGGATCATCCTCATAATATCTCCACAATCGCTCTCCCTGGCCTCTCGGATTCGCGTGGAAGCCATCTCGAGCCTCACTGTCAAAAATCAAAGATCAAAGACAACTCCCACGTCTGCAGAACTGCGGAAAGGGCCTACAGCTCAGGTCTCAAAAGGGCTAGGATAGAGGGGCAGAAGAAATGCTAGACGCTCCCAGACACGACTCTGGCACCAACCGATATCAGCCCGCTTGTGGTCTCTTCTGCCAGAAAAGGCCTTAAATTCTGCGCCCCTCCGGGCCTCCCTACAGCCAATCAGCTTGCTGGTTAAGACCATTTCCCCACCCCGGTCCCGCCTCACCCCGAGGGTCCCGTGACTGGGCTCAGCGCCCGGGGACTACTTAAGCTTCCTGTTCCAACATGTGTTGTACATAGCCCAGGCTAAAAGTCCTCTCCTACGCTGCTTTAGTTAAAGTACGTTCCAGCTGGCTGCTTTAGTTTTCACTCTTAGCGGTCTAATCATTAGGACATCCGAGACCCTGAGAGAGCCCGAGACCCTCAGCAGTTTCCTGTAGCTGTCTTTGGTAGTGAAACCCCTGTGCACTGCCTCTGGCAGCTTTTCCTCCCTCCCTCCTTTTTTGATTCTGGGCATTAAATCCAGTACCTCTGGACATGCTAAAAAAGCCCTGCATTTGCTTCCTATAGCTGTTTTGTGGCTCATAATGTTCTCCTCAAAGGAACAGTTGTGTTTTAATGTTGTTTCCACATCAGGTCCTTTAACAAATCCCTGCAATTAAAAGTAACAGCAGGTCCCTTAGACTTTTTTCTCCTTTATTTCTGATAGGGTCTTCAGGGAGTGGAAGATTTTCCTGGATATGTAGCCCAGGCTAGGCTCAGATTTGCTGTGTAGCCAAGGATGGCCTAGAACTCCTGATTTTCCTGCCTCTACCTCCAAAGTGCTGGGATTATGTATGTCACCATATCTGACTTAGCCTCAAACCTTTGATGTTCTGGGCTCAATACCCCTTGTTCTCCAGTAGTAACTGGGACTACAATCTTGTGCCACCATGTCCACCTCTTTCTTTCTTTTTTTTTTTTTTTTTTAAAGACAGAGTCTCACTCTTAACACCCATGCTGGCCTGAAATTCATCATGTAGTTGAGGCTCACCTCAAACACAAAGCAGTCTCTTAACTCAGCCTCCCAAGTGTTTGGGTTGTAGGCATGAGCCACACCCACTTAGTCTTGAATTCTTATTTTTAGTGAGTGTGCTGTATGTGCACGTGTGCTTGCACGCATATGTGAATGCACAAGGAGCAAGAAGTCAATGTTGTGTGTCTTCTTCAGTTGCTCTCACTTTGAGAGAAAGAGAGAGTCCTTTCCCAGAGCCTGGAGCTCACCAATCCTGCTAGACTGGCTGGCCTCTGTACTTCTATGACTCCATCTTCCCCAGCACTAGGGTCCCATGTGTGTCCCACTTTGTCTAGATGCATTGTGGGTGATGCACAATCCAAACTCACGGCTTCCTGTTTGGACAGAGTCATTTCCCCAGCCAAGCTTTGAACTCTGGATTTGAGCCTCAGTAGCTTTGATTACATTCCCCCCATCTGTTTTTTGTTTGTTTGTTTGTTTTCATGTGTATGGGTATGGAGTGTTTTGCCTGCATTGTATATTATGTGCACCACATTTGTCTCAGTAGCCCTCAGAAGATAGAACAGGATGTCCATTCCCTAGAACTGCACTTATGGATGGTTGTGAGTTGCTGTGTGGGTTCTGGGAATCAAACCCAGATCCTCTGTGAGAGCAGACAATGCTCTTAACTACTGAACCATCTCTCTGAAAGATCTCTCCAACTGCCTTTTAAATTTTTGTATTTATTTATTTATTTATTTATTTATTTATTTTTATATGCATTGGTGTTTTGCCTGCATGTCTGTCTGTGGGTGGGTGTTGGATCCCCAGGGAGTAGAGTTACAGACAGTTGTGAGCTGAGAATTGAATGTGGGTGCTGAGATTGATCTTGGGTCCTTTAGAAGAGCAGTCAGTGCTCTTAACCACTGAGCCATCTCTCCAGCCCCATCCCCCCCCCCTTTTTTTTTAATGTGTTTGATTTTTTTAGGCTGGAGAGATGGCTCAGTGGCTAAAAGAAAGCAATCACTGGCTGAGCAGTGGTGGTGCAAGCCTTTAATCACAGCACTTGGGAAGCAGAGGCAGGCGGATTTCTGAGTTTGAGGCCAGCCTGGTCTACAGAGTTAGTTCCAGGGCTACACAGAGAAACCCTGCCTCGAAAAAAAAGAAAAAAATAAAAAAAAAAAAGAAAGCAATCATTGCTTTTCCAGACAACCTGAGTTGGATGTTGAATTCTTTTTGTAACTTTTTTTTTTTTTTCCTGAGGCAGAGTCTTATTATATGGATCTCTGGCTGTCCTAAAACTCACTCTGTAGACCAGGCTGACCTAAAACTCACAGAGATCCTCCTGCCTCTGCCTCCCAAGTGCTGGGATTAAAGGCCTGTGCCACTATGTCTGGCAAAACTTTTTTTTTAATATATAATTATACATTTTTAAATTTTATGTGCATGGGTGTTTGTCTGCTTGTGTATCTGTGAACCACTTACATGCCTGGTACTTACAGAGGCGAAAAAAGGGTGCTGGGTTCCTTGGAACTAGAGTTATAGTTAGTTATAAGTGATCATAGGAGTGATGTGAATTGAACTCTGAGTCCTTTGGAAGCAGCCTGTGCCCTTCTCCACTGAGCCAACTCTTCAGCCCCCGCTTTTTTTTTTTTTTTTAAGACAGGGCTATGAAGTCTTGGTTGGCCTAGAAACGGCTACATAGAACTGGCTGGCCTCTAACTCACAGAGCTCTGTCTGCCTCTGCCTCACAAGTGCCTAGAGTAAAGGAGAGTAAAAGTGAGTTTGATTCTTAGCCCCCAGATCAAGAGGCTCACAAACGAAACACTGGGAACGCCAGCTCCAGAGGATCCAGCCTCTTTCCTGGCCTCCTCTGGCACCTGCAGCCTCATCCCATAGACATATACACATCATTAAAAATTATGCTGGCCTGGAACTCCCAATGTGGACCAGGCTAACTCACAGAGATCCACCTGCTTCTGCCTCCCAAGTGATGGGATTAAACCAGTGTACAACTGTGCCCAGCTAGAAATATTTGTTCCTTTTTTTTTTATTTATTATTTTCTCCATCCTTTAAAAAAAAAAAAAAAAAAAAACACTTGTGGGCTTGCGAGATGGCTCAGCGGTTAAGAGCACTGACTGCTCTTCCAGAGGTCCTGAGTTCAAATCCCAGCAACCACATGGTGGCTCACAACCCTCTGTAATGAGATCTGATGCCCGCTTCTGGTGTGTCTGAAGACAGCTACAGTGTACTCATAGAAATATAATAAATCTTTTAAAAAATAAAAATAAATAAAAAAAAAAAAAACACTTGTGGTTGGGGATTTAGCTCAGTGGTAGAGCGCTTGCCCAGCAAGCCCAAGGCCCTGGGTTCGGTCCTCAGCAATGAAAAAAGACTAGGCATGTTTGTAATATGCCGGTGTACACATGTGCAGACGTGTATGTGGTGTTCCGAAACAATTCTCAGGAATCATCTTCCTCTGTCTGTTGTGTGAATCCTGTGGCATGAACTGCGGTCATCAGGCTTGGCAGCGGGTGCTTTTACCCAGTGAGCCATCACCACTCTCACCACTTTTTAGAATAGTCTTTCTGTGTGGCCCAGATTAGCCTTGAACTCATGATTTACCTGTCTCAATCTTCCCAGTGCTTGGGTTATAGGCAGATTTCTTCTTAGTATCCATTAAACACACAGAGAGACAATACTTTCTTGTGAGAGAGCAGTCTCATAGGTCTGGGAAAACTAAGGGAGGCATTCACATCCGATCCGGGCATTCTGCCTACATTGTTTCAATCCTCATTCCCAGCAGCTGAATAGAAGAAGGATTATGTTCTTCATTTAACTGACAAGGTCACTGAGGCACAAAGGTGAAGTGTGTCTCCCTAGGTCAGTCAGCAAGATATCTGGATTCCACACCTCAGCGTTAGCCTTGACAGAGGATACTAGTTAAGCCAGGAGAACTGTTTCCAGATCTCAAGTGTACCCAGGCGGCCTCCCCTTGTGGGAAGACGGCTTGGAGGAGCCACACTCGATAATAGTGGAGAAGAAGAGAAGAGATGCTTTCCATAGATCTCTTGGCTGCAGGGGATAGAAGTGGAGGGACTCTGTCCCTCACCTCATTTGCCTTCAGAGGGGCCGCAAGGTCAGGGTCAGTGTCAGCGTCCCTATCTCCTGCCCCCCTTCTTCCGCCAGAGCAACCTTTAACCCTCCACCACCCATGTGCGAGGCTACCTACCCCCACTAGTTCTCCTCAGATAGTCTGAGCCACTGGGTGGACGGCTGCTAACTATGGAGAAGAGAGACTCTGTGGCCTCCTTGCGTTGGCGACTGTTTCTGCTATTGCTACTACTGACACCGCCTCCTGCCCACCAGGGACGGGCCCTGAGACACATTGACCCTATCCAGGTGCAAAATGGGATAGGATTCTCAGTGTCTGTGTGTTTAAATGAGCTTCATTTTTAGCTCTGTCGTTACCCTTTCTTTCCTCCTCTGACCCTGGAACTGTACTTTTCTTTCTCTGAAATGTCTTTGGTCAGCTTTTTTTTTTTTTTTTCCCCTGACAGAGTGCTCAGGACCCTTCTGCTAAGTACCTCAGCAATGGCCCAGGACAAGAGCCTGTCACTGTTTTGACCATTGACCTCACCAAAATCAGCAAGTATGGAAGCCACTTTTGCTTCTTAACCCAGTCCTCTGACCTCGCCTTCCCACCCATCTGCTCTCTCCCTTTCCCTGTTTTTTCTCCAAGTTCCTCTTCCCCCAACCTTGAAACCCCACACACCCCATCTTACAGATTTCCCTTCTGTCTTCCCAGACCCTATTCCTCCTTTGAGTTTCGAACCTGGGATCCAGAGGGAGTGATTTTTTATGGGGACACCAACACTGAAGATGATTGGTTCATGCTGGGACTGAGAGATGGCCAGCTTGAAATCCAGCTGCACAATCTCTGGGCTCGGCTTACAGTAGACTTTGGCCCTCCGCTGAATGATGGGAGATGGCACCTGGTAAGAGGCCACCGTCTCCGTGGGGAGGGGTCACCTTGATGTGATTTGGGGAAGAACAGGAGCATCCCTTCAGCATGGCCCTCTGTCTCAGTGGCACACAATCCCTGTGAAGTAGCTATTCTTGTCCATGTTTCATCAGATGGGAATCCCAAGTCTGAGTCAGTATGTAAGAGACAGTCTGAGTGAGCCAAGCATGTGTCTTCAAGAGCATCTTCTTCCAGCTGTACTAAGCTGCCCCTGAGACAGGCTGAGGACCTCTCATTCTGCTTCTGACCCCCTGCTGTAGGTGGAGCTGAAGATGAATGGGGATGCACTGCTGCTGTGGGTAGATGGAAAGGAGATGCTATGCCTGAGACAAATCTCTGCATCATCCCTGGCTGACCATTCCCAGCCCAGCATGAGGATTGCAATAGGAGGGCTCCTCCTCCCCACTTCTAAACTTCGGTTTCCAGTAACTATATCCCAGGGCTAAGCTATGAAAATCTAAGTTCAGATTTTAGGGAGAGGGAGGTCGAGCAAAAGCTACACGGGGAAAAGCTAAACACTTACGTTTCTGAGGAAATTTGCTACAGTTTGGGGTTCAGATGCCCCAATTCCACCTCCCAATAATGTCCTTCCCTTCCTCCCCCACCCACTTCAGCTCGTTCCTGCCCTGGATGGCTGTATACGCCGAGATATCTGGCTGGGCCACCAGGCCCAGGCCTCAACTTCTGCCCGCACTGGCCATGGAAACTGTGAGGCGGATCTGCAACCTGGACTGTTCTTCCCTCCAGGGACCCATGCAGAATTCAGTCTCCAAGGTAGACTTTTAAAAGTCTCTTTCTCCTCCATGGCCAGCTCTGCCTTCTGCGCTCTCTCTCTCTCTCTCTCTCCTTTGGTTTTTCGGGTTTCTTTGTGTAGCCCTGGCTGTCCTGGAACTCACTCTGTAGACCAGACTGGCCTCGAACTCAGAAATCTGCCTGTCTCTGCCTCCCAAGTGCTGGGATTAAAAGCATGTGCCACCACTGCCTGGCGTGCTGTCTCTTTTTAACACGGTGTTCATCTCTCCATAAAACCCAAGTCTTAAGGCCTGAGGAGGATCATCTCTCCCTCTAGACATTCCCCAGCCTCATGCAGACCCCTGGACCTTTTCTCTGGAGCTTGGATTTAAGCTAGTGGATGGCTCAGGACGTCTCCTTGCTCTTGGGACAGGAACAAACTCATCATGGCTTAACCTTCACCTCCAAGACCAAGTAAAGGGACAGGGTGGGAGGCTGGCTATATTTAGTGGCTTATGAGAAAATGAGACGGGGGGGGGGCTTTTAATAGTAGAAAGGCTTAAGGGGGCATTCCGATCGTCGTGGACAGCCTGGGACATATCTTGTAGTTGTCCACAGAGGGCAAACAGTTTTTACTTAGAATGCATGTTTATTTGGAGCTGGAGATTGTTTCATAGAAGGTCAAACCAGGAAGCCGCACTGGCTTACAGATCAGGAGTACAGATCAGAGGCTGAATTAAGGCAACTAGAGGGACAACAAGGTGTAGCTGTGGCTCATTCTTTCCTATCTTAATGCCTGTCTCTGCCCACTGCAGAAGGTGGTTCTGTCTTCTGAAGCAGAACCTAAACTAGTTTTACCCTTGGACGTGGGACTCCCTCTTCAGTTGAAGCTGGACATATTCAATGTGGCCTTGAGCCAAGGACCAAAGATGGAGGTCCTTTCTGTGTCTGTTTTGAGACTTACCTCCCTCTGGAGTCTCTGGTCCCACCCTCAGGGCCATCTCTCCCTTGGGGCTTTACCAGGTAAGAGAATGCCATATAAGTATGTTAGCTGAAGGAGAGAGAACACACTCTGAGGGGAAGGAAACCTCTGGGAGGAAAGAGAAGGCTGGGGGGGGAGGTTCAAGCACAGAGTTCATGAGGCCTATGGTTTTATAACTAGAAAATAAAACTGGAATGCTGATGTTCTGCACCATCCTCCTCCTCTAGGAGAGGACTCTTCTGCTTCCTTTTGCCTGAGTGACCTTCAGGTACAAGGACAGAGACTGGACCTAGACCAGGCCCTGAGCAGAAGCCAGGACATTTGGACTCACAGCTGCCCTCAGAATCCTAGCAATGATACTTGCACCTCCCACTAACCCCTTTGAGAAGCAGGCATAGTGGTGCAGGTCTTTAAACCCAGGAGAGGTGAAGTTGGGAGATTTGGGGTCTCAAGGTTATCCTTGACTACATGTTTGAGGCCAGCCTGGGCTACATGAAACCCTGTCTTTAAAAATAAAAAGGAACTTTGAATGCAACTGATTCATTTATTCAACAAATATTTACTGTGCTCTGGCAGTGGACCAGGGAGGGAGGCAAGCAGTGAGATGTATTGAAGAGCAAATAACCGTGACTGCCTTTGGATGCTCATGGACCCATAGGAGAGGCGGGTTTGCTTCAACAAATTAGAAGGATAACTGGAAGTTGTGAGTGTTGCAAAGTGCACTTCAAAAGTTGTGCAAGTACAGAGACGATAAGGCTATGACAGTCAGGAAGGCAAAGAGAGTTTCCTGAGGATGCGGCATCTTAGGCTGAGTCCCAGGAACTGGAACCACGGACACACACACACACACACACACACACACACACACCACACCACTTTCTGAAAACTGGGAGCAGGCTCTCTTCTCCAACACCCACACTCTGAGACTCCAGCTTCCCATCTCTCAAGTCAGTATAGAAATTTGTTTTCTGGGTCATTCTGGTCTTTGGCATGGCCACTGCTGTCCAGGGAAGGAGCAGCAGGGGGCGTACGAGTGTCACACAGTAATGGGGCAGGAGTTTTGGGAAAGGCCGGGGAATGAATAAAAGAGAACTAGGACTGAAAACCTTTCCTTGCCTGTGAGAAGCCCTGGGTTCAGTCCCCAGCACTGCCAAAGCAGGAGAGAAAGAGAGAGGCAGAGGGGTCAAAACAGCAATTCTCCTAGCTTCGTCTTTGTTGCTGTCCCAGAGGCGTTTGTATTTTTCCATTAAATAAACAAAGAAAGTTTGTACTGGTTCCAACTGGAAAGAAATGGCAGATTCAGAAAAATTTCTGCCATCGAAGAGTTTAGGGAGGGATTGGGACTGTTGCTCCCACGGTTGTCTGGCAGCAGGAAACCAGGATGGGGCTTGCAACCTTGCGTAAAGTGGGCGTGGTGCGTGTAGGTGGAGACGGACTTCCGGAAGTTCAGGGTTATCCTCTAGAAGGAGGCCTGCCTGTACTGGAAGAGACCTGTCGGGTCTGTTTGTTTTTTTGTGGTGCTGGGAATGGAATCAGAATGTGTGCACTACACCACCTCTCCACCACTACAAGGACATCTGCAGCCGGAGAACCTGTCTAAAATTCAAAACAGAATATGGTGGCCCTCATTCTCCAAGGGAATCTTAATGCCCAAGTTCCAGGCTCCATGTTTTAGCTCTTTTCAGATTCATTGTGTCCTAGCTGCCCAGGAGTCCTCAGGCTCCAGCCCTCAGTCCCTCCCGTCTCTCAGTCTCACTATGTAGCCCTTGCTGGCCTGGAACTTGCTATGTAGACCACGATGACCTCACATGAAGTCACAAAAATTCTCCTGACTCTGCCACAGGAGTGAGTGAACCACTATGCCCTTCCTTAGTCAAGAACTTGTAAACCAGACCCAGTGAGAATCCCAAGGGTCCAGCCACCATTTCTTTCCTCTCTTTTTTTAGTGAGATGAATAGAAAGTTTATTTTTAATTTATTTACTTATTTTTGTTGTGTTGTCCTTCCCACCTCCATCCCACCCCCTGGCTGTCCTGAAACTTACTGTGTAAAACAGGTTGGCCTCACACTCACAGACATCCACCTGCCTGTTTCCCAAGTGGATCTAAGTCATGCTCTTCCCCCACCCCTTCAGCCCCCATCACCCCCATCTCTTTTTTTTTTTTTTTATTTTGAGACAGGGTTTCTTTGTGTAGCCCTGGCTGTCCTGGAACTCACTCTGTAGACCAGGCTGGCCTCGAACTCAGAAATCCACTTGCCTCTGCCTCCAGAGTGCTGGGATTAAAGGCGTGCACCACCACTGCCCGGCCTCCCACCTCTTTTTGAGAAAGGATCTCAAGTATTCCAGGCTGGCTTCAAATTTGATATGTAGTCAAGGAAGACCTTGAATTGCCCTCCATCCATCCCCGCTCCTTCTGCTTCTACCTCTTGAGTGCTGTAATTACAGGTGTGGGCTAACAAGTTAGTTTTGTGGGGTACTAGAGGGAAACCCAGGGTTTCATGCATAGTAGGCAAGCACTCAACCAACCACCAAGCTACACATTCTTAGCCCCAGCCACCCAGTAACCCAAAGCCATGGGATCGCACTCCCTGGACCTACTATTCTCTTCCACAAAGATCAGCCAGACTCCAGACAGGTCTTAGCAAAGCCCCTGCAGTGGAAGGCACAGAGCACACGCCCAGCCTTGTTTCCCCCAACTTTGTTCCTGTAGATTCTCCTCCACCCAGCCAGCAGTGTTTGCAGAAGAGTCTTCAGCATGTCTAGGGAGTCCAAATTCATTCTGATCTCTGATTTGTGTTCAGGGTCAACTTAAGGCCACCCCAGGCGTGTTCACTCAACTGATAGATACTGTGTATCTACCACTGTTCTGGTTTCTTGACACTGAGGCCCCACTGGTGAAATGTACACACTCACAGTCCTTGCTGATGTGGATCTCTCAGTATGCAGGGAAGGGAACAGTTAACCCATATAGGAAACAAATAATGACAGGCAATAGTAGGAGGCTCATGCCTGAAATCTTTGGGAGGTTAAGGCGAGGACAGCCTGGATTACAGAGACTAAAAACTCAAAACAAACCAAAATAATATGTGGGCTCAGTCTGTGATCCTATCGCTTGGGGTTGGGGAGGGGAGTTCAGAAGGGGCAAGGACTTCAAGGGTCATCTTTAGCTCTATAAACTGAAGGTTAACCTGGAGTATATGAGACCCTACCTCAAAAAATCAAACAAGGGGGCTGGACAGATGGCTCAGAGGTTAAAAGCACTTGCTGTTTTTCCAGAGGATTGAGATTCATTTCTCAGACCCACATGGTGACTCACAACTGTCTATTACTCCAGTTCCAAGGGATCCAACACCCCCTTTTGGCCTCTATGGGTACTGCACACACTTGGTGCACAGCCCTGCAAGCAAAACACCTGTATACAAATTAAAAAAAAAAAAAAAATCAGGCTGGATGTGGTGGCACACGCCTTTAATCCCACTACTTGGGAGGCAGAAGCAGGAGGATCCCTTGAGTTCAAGGCCAGCCAGAGCTACATAATGAGACCTGTCTCAAAACAAACAAACAAACAAAAACTAAACTCCCCTAAAATGCACCATTTTAAACAGTAACTATAAAAGGGAGTAAAAACCAAGACTGGGGTAGAGGGAGGAAGGAAAAGCTGAACTGGGAGGGGCATCAATCAGGTGATCAGGAAAGGTCGGTGAGGTAATGTCACTGGAGTGGAGACCCAAATGATGAGAAGTTACCCAGTGGAGGTCTCAGGTGTTAGCCAGCAGGGAGTGATGGATACATGTGGGCATCCATCAAGGAGGGCTGTGTTCTGGGTGGTTGGTAACTTCCTGAATTTGTGTGCTTAGACTCTCTTAGGGGATACTTTTCCTCCTTTGCCTCTACCCTGTGCTCTCCAGGACACTGTGCCTTCAACCTTTCTTCTGCAGCCTGCCCTAGATTCCAGGATTCCTGACCCAGGTCCAAAGCTGTCTACACTCTTTCATTAAGACTGACTTTGCTTTGACACAGACTTTGCCAAGCCCCCGCCAAGGGCATCTACTGTGCCTGCTCAACATCCCTTGTCTTCTCCAACACCCACCCCCCTCCAAAAGAAAAGTTTCCAGATTTGGCAGCACACCCTGAAGCCCTCAAGGCTTGGCCTACCCCACTGATTCCACCCTACCACCCTATCCACTGCCTCTCCCTTTCTCCCTTCCCCCCTCCCCTTCAGCTAACGTTTATTAGCTGCTGACAGGATGCCAAGTGCTGTGTTAGGTCATCCACAGAGATTCTAAGGGTGAAGAAGACCTGATAATGCCCCTGTAGCCCCTGGCTGTTGAGAGATACATATGTAAAACGTTATTTCAAACAAACAAACAAACCCTCCCCCCCCCCCCCCCCCCCCCCCCCCACCCCTCGCTACTTTTTTTTTTTTTTTTTTTGAGACAGTGTTTCATGTTGCCCAAGCTGGCTTCCAACTCTGTGTAGCTGAAGATGACCTGTGGGTGCATGTTGTTCCTGTCTCCACTCTTTGAGTGCTGGCACTACAAATGTGCACCACCAGGGCAGATTTAAGCAGTGCCAGGGCGCTGTGCCTCCTAGGCAAATACTCTACCAACTGAATTACATTTCTAGGCTGCAATATGCTTTCTTTATGTTGCTGCTTCTTCCCCCTCCTCCAGGCAGGGTTTTGCTATATAGTTCTGGCCGGCCTGAACTTACTAGATAGATCACCTTCATGCCCCACTTTTATCTAGGACCATGGGTAGGCTGAGAGAGTGCTCTGACATCGAAACACATTCCCAGCCCCTAACAGCGATAGCTAAAGGGATAAAGCAAGTTCTGGTCCTGGTGGCGCACATCTTTAATCCCAGCACTTGGGAGGCTGAGGCAGGCAGACCTCTGAGTTTGAGGCCAGCCTGGTCTACAGAGTGAGTTCCAAGACAGCCAGGGCTACACAGAGAAACTTTGTCTTGATAAACCAAAGTAAATAAATGAAGGAAGGAAAGAAGGAAGGAAGACAAAACTCCACAAACCAGTGATATCTATGGGACATCAGGAACCTAGATATTAATTCATCAAGATATATCACAGGGTTGAGCTATTAAATGTGTGAAGTTGAACAAATGATTCTAACTGTCAGTCCCCACCATTTTTTTAGACTGGGTTTAGTTCTGTAACTCTGGCTGCCCCAGAACTCACTAGATAGACCAAGCTTGTATTGAATCCACAGACATCTGCTTTACTCTGTCTCTGGGGGTGCTCTAAAGATTTGACAGAATCATTTAGGTAAAAACATCTACTATAGTACTTGACATATGAAAAACGCTCAAGGGGCTGGAGAGATGGCTCAGCGGTTAAGAGCACTGACTGCTCTTCCAGAGGTCCTGAGTTCAATTCCCAGCAACCACATGGTGGCTCACAACCATCTGTAATAGGATCTGATGCCTTCTTCTGGTGTGTCTGAAGACAGCTACAGGGTACTCATATAAATAAATAATAAGTCTTTAAAAAAGAAAAGAAAAATGCTCAAGATGTGAGTTCTATTGTTTTGTTTCTTAAGTTATGTCTCATTTAGTTATTTTTTTTTAAGATTTATCTATTTATTTTATGTATGTGAGTACACTGTAGCTATCTTCAGACACACTGGAAGAAGGTGACAGATCCCATTACAGATGGTTGTGAGCCACCATGTGGTTGCTGGGAATTGAACTCAGGACCTCTGGAGGAGCAGACAGTGCTCTTAACCGCTGAGCCATCTCTCCAGCCCCCTCTCATTTAGTTCTTGATGAGTAAATCTGAGGCTGCTAAGTCTAGAGAACAAGGGGAGGGAGGGTATGTCACAGGGTTGAGCTTGGGCAGACAGCAATGGAAGGAAGGTAGGTTGGGGAGGCTCCTTGGGTCATGAATGAAAGGCCTGGTGTATCCTGCTGAGAGTCTGGGCTCCATCTGGTCAGTGCAGAATGTTTCTGTTTTATCTAACTGTTTTGCTTAGTTGTGATAAAATACAAGCAACATGGAAATCACCATCCTAACCATTGTCAAGTGTCATTTCAGTAGCATAAAGGACATTTACATATATGCTGCACAAACACCACCACCATCCAGCCACAGAATTTTTCTTTTTTTCAGTGCTAAGGATTGGTCTTAGTATCCCATGCATGCAAGGCAAGTGCTCTACCAGAGAGCTGTACCAGAAGGTTCCTTTTAGCTTGCAAAAGCTGAGCTTTCCTAGTCTTTGTCTTTGCAAAATTCCACCTTGTTTAACACATTCATCTAAATCTTGGACTCAAGGCTGGATGGTTCGGCAGGTACCAAGCTGCTACCAAGCATGACTAGCTGAGTTTCATTCCTAGGGATTACATAAAAATCTGTGGAGAGAATTGACTCCCACAGGTTGTATTCTGATTTCGACACACAGACACACACACACGGGGGGGGGGGGGGGGGGGGAGTAAGTAATGGTAGTAAAGGTTAAATCCCGGAATTAGGAGGGTGTGAGGGAGCATAGACCTGGGCCGACTCTGCCCCTGGGACAGTGAGGAGGGGCAGCCATTAAACTCCTTCCTTTCCCTTCTGGAGATCGTGGATGGAGCTTGGGACTGAACGCAGGGCTCTGTACACAGAGGGAAGCATCGTGCACATGAGCTGTAGCCTTAAGGTTTGCCCCCTAGGTCCACCATAGGCTCTTCTGGATCTCCCCTTTCTGAGCTTGTCTCCCTCTGAGTATGGGTCAGGCATTGAATACAGAACTTCTCGCTCCCTCCCACCTTCCCCCTCCTTACCTACAGAAAACATAAGAAAGGGAGCACCAGGCATCCTACTTGGAGACCTATCTCTAGTGCCCAGAAGGTATTCACCCTCTCTTTTCTAAGAAAGTGAGCCTGGTGCCCAGGGTAGAAACTGAGGAGAGAAGCTGAAGGCCACCATAGGCTGCATTTGTTGTGGTGTGTGTGTGTGTGTGTGTGTGTGTCCATTTTAGTGTTCTTCTTCCATTGAAGAGATCAAGCTGCTTTCCTGGGGTTTCTTGCAGAAGAAGCCGTTCAACCAGCATTATCTTATTAAGATAAAGGCCTACTCTCAAAAAGCATATCGTCTAGGGTGGGGGAGACAGTTCAGTGGCAGAGTATTTGCCAATTACATTTAAGGTTCTGGGTTCCAGGCCTCAGCACTGGGGTGGGAGAGGGGAAGTTTATAATGTAATTGCATAGAGACAAAGCATACAAGTAAGTTCATGATCCGTGTGCTCAAAACTCAGGTGCCAGCCTTGATCCCTTTCTTTGCCTTACTCCCATTGTTTACTCGTCCTACTTCTGAAATAGGTCTTTAACTCATGCTCATATCTCTATCTTCCACCTTGATATCCTGGTTCAGTCAGTCCGCTCTCTTACCTAGAATACTTACATACTGTAATGTCTCCTAACTGGTCTTAACACACACACACACACAAGTATATAAAATTATGTGCCATAAGGGTAATATATCTAATATTTTATTTATTCTTTAAGATTCTTTTGCACATATACAATGTATTTTAATAATATCTACTCATATTCTTCTCCAACTCCCCGAGGATCACACACACACACACACACACACACACACACACTGGCTTCATTTTTGCGACAAGATTTTTCTATTAGCCCAGGCTTCAAACATTGTCCTTACACATTCAATTTGGGTTTCCAGCATAGATTAACATATCTGGCTCTTCTTTCTTCCTCTTCTTCCTTTTCCTCTTCTTACCCCTCTTTCTCTTCCTCTTCTTCTTCCTCCTCCTCTTCTTCCTCTGTGTTAGGGTCTAGTCATGCTGTCCTGACTGACTTTGAACTCCTGACCTCAATCAATCCTTTCACCTCAGGCTCCCGAGTAGGTGGATCCAAATGGTCACCATGCCTGGTACATTCATTGGAAGTACTTATGTCATTTCACAGTTTAAAATGCTAGAATCACTTCTATGATACCTGGAGTAAAATTGAAATTACAATCAGATATAGCCATGCACATCTGTAATTTCTTTTTTTTGGTTTTTCGAGACAGGGTTTCTCTGTGTAGACCAAGCTGGCCTCAAACTCAGAAATCTGCCTGCCTCTGCCTCCCAAGTGCTGGGATTAAAGGCATGTGCCACTACTGCCCGGCGACAATTTTCTCTGTAATTTCAACAGAGAAAGGTAACCCTGGAGCTGGATAAGATGGTACACACCTACAATCCCAGTATTCAGGAGTCGAAGCAGGAGAGTCAGGAGTTCGAATCACCCTTGGCTACTTCAGACTAGTATTCCAGACCAGCCTGGGCTAAATAAGATCCTGTCTCAAGAAAAGAAAAGCAAAACAAACAAACACCCACAGTACTGCTACCACCAAGAATAATAAAATATCATAGTGGCATAATTTTATAAATCGAGAATTTGGGAGGCAGAGGCATCTATCTCTTCAAGGCCAGCCTTGTGTACAGGATCCATAGGGTAGAAGAAGAGAACCAATTCCTGTAAGTATGGGCCATGGTGTTCCTGCCACAGAAAGAAGTATGGCCCCTCTTCTTTAAGCTATTGGGCTGCAACTTCAGTCTAAGGGACTTTAACCGGGCTTGCTCAGAGCTGAAGCATCAGTTGTAGGAACTTCAGCAAACATGGACAAGAGATCAGACCTGTTGCTGGGGGGCTGGGAGGCAGGACCTATGCAAACCTTGCTGTAAAACTAGGATGCAGGGATATTCTGGAGCCTCAGACAGTTTGGGAAGGTGGCAGGGACCCTGGTCATGAAGAACAGGTAGGTTGGACAAAGGAGCCAGTGGAACCAAGAAGGGTGTTTCGTGGTGGCTTCCAGCCCTCTCTCTGTGTTCTAGTTTCTAGGCTTTCTTGATGTCTGGCGCTGTTCTTAATTCCTCTCACATTCAGCCCTCTGTTCCGGAGGCTTTCGAAGTAACTCTTAGTCTCTTTTTAAATTCCCTACCCTGAGCCCCCAACTTTTGAGTACGTATCAGCTTGTCTTTCGGTTTGAGTCTCTCAGGGGGTGATCTTTTCTTCAGCTCTACCCAGAGTTACCCTCTGTCTTCTTTTCCCACCTTGTTTCAGTACTGTACCTGGGGGCTGAGGTAAGGAAGAGCCCGCTAGGACCAAAGGACGCACTAGGGGGCGGGTCCAATTCCTCTCTGTATTTGCATATGTATGAGGTCTACTGAGCGAGCAACGAAGAGGCGGGGTTCCTTGAGGGTGGGTGGGAAGGGGGCGGACACCCTCAGAGTCACAGATTATAAAGACTGTGCGCAGGGACCGCGCTCCCCGCACTGCTGAGGAGCGGAGCCTCCGATTGGGGGACCCCTATCCTTGCCTATTCCCCCCCCAACTGCTCGTCCCCGCCCCAGCTCCCACTGGCTGGGCCAACTGTGGTGTGGCTGTCGCCGTTTGTCGAAGGAGCCTTAATCGGCCACCTGCCGCGTTCCACAGCCTCTTTGCATCTCGGATTTCGGGGCGGCTCCCTCCCCCATTTTCCCTGCTTCTTTACACCCCGCTTTTTCTGCGTTTTGCTCGAATTTTGGAGCCGTCTGGTTTTGCACCCCTTTTTATTTTGCGTCTAGGCGGTGTGTGGGGTGAAGGTGCCTTGGCATCCCTTCCCCTGGTTATCTTTTTCTGTTTTGACAGCCCCCCCCCCTTTCTATCGCAGTCGGGGGGCCTAGCCTCGGCGCACCTCCGCTGCACTGCCAGCAGACCACAGCGCGTGGCTGTGCACCCCGGAATTTGCAGCAGCTGCATATCTGATTGGAGTCTCCCTCGCCTCGCTCCCGCGCTCATTCCTTGCGTGGAGGGCTTCAGTGCGCGACGCCCCGGCTTCTCCGCAGCCCCCAGCAGTGCGTCGGGACTCGCCCCGTGCCTCCAAGATGGTCATCCAGAAAGAGAAGAAGAGCTGCGGGCAGGTGGTCGAGGAGTGGAAGGAGTTCGTGTGGAACCCGCGGACGCACCAGTTCATGGGGCGCACCGGGACCAGCTGGGGTACGCGGGGCTGGCGCGGGAAAGGTGGTAGCTGACCGCTCGGCGACGCCTTTGGGGCACAGGGTCCTGCGGGCGTCGCCCCAGCTCCCCTGCTGGGTCCCAGGCGTCCAGCCCCCACTGTCGGGCTTTGGATCGGGAGGGGCCCGAATCAGCGGTCTAATCTCTTTGACTGGCCGCTGCGGAGGCGGAGAAAGTAGGTCACTGCCGCCTGCCTGCCCCCCCGCGGAGCCCCCTCGGGCGGGGGGTCGCAGTCTCTGCGCGCGTGTCCGTGCCATGGCGCTCCCGCTCCGGCTCAGGCCCTGCGGCTGCACACGGTCATCATCCCTCTCCCCAAAGAGTGCCCTAACTCTCCCTCTGGCTCTCACTAGCTAGCCAACCTCGTTTATTTTTAGCTCTCACCCACCCCCTTGGACCCTGGGAACATTCATGAGGAGGCGGATCTGGCAGGGGGGTCTTGGGGGGGGGCGTTCTTAACAGAGCGGAAGTTGTTTGTCTATATTCCACCACTGGGCGTTTGGAGCCTTCTGTGGTTGCTTTGTGGGTGGGGGGCTGCCAGGAGGGATGATACTTTTCCAGGCTTGATGTTTTCAGATGTCAGAGCTTGAGGGAGAGATGGTCACTGTGCTGAGATGGGTACTTCCTCAGGCAGGGTGTTTACATAGGATTCTTATGCCTTGGAGAAACTCTCTGCCCTTACCTCAGGGATGTGCAAGGACTTTTATGTAGTCAGGGGCTTCTGATGGCACCTGGTGAGGTGAGGGTGACATTCTTGCAGAAGACAGTGCCAAGCTGAAGGATTGAAGCACAAGGGCTTCTGTGTGACATAATTTACAGTGTATCCACATTGATTGGACACAGTCTTCATCAGACCACCCACCCAAGGCTTAGGGAACCATGAAAGGAGGTCAATGCAGCCCTTGTCCTCAAGGAACCAAAGACCCTGTGGGATATGAAGGATCAATGGGTGAATGCTTGGGATACTCAGAAGACTTCGCAGAGCAACTATGTCTTCTTAGGTGGAAAGACTGATAGTTCAGGGTGCTTGGAACAACATGTCCTCCTCACACGAGGCCTAGGAGAGGAGTCATGAGAGATGATGTCCAGGGAAAGATTCTAGGGGATTCTGTCTTCTTGACCCTGGCCAAGAGCTTGTTTGAGTTAAAGGTGGGGTGACTGCTGGGCCATTAGCCCCTCATATCAGGAGCTGCTTCCTCAGGGTGAGAAAGAGATAGACAGACAGATGATAGACAGATAGATAGACAGACAGGCAGACAGATCTTACTACTTGTGTCCTGGGAGCCTAGGCTCTGAGGTGGTAAGAACTTGCCTGAGAATTGTCCAGTCCCAAGTTACAGATCCTTTTTTTTTTTTTTGGTTTTTTGAGACAGGGTTTCTCTGTAGCCCTGGCTGTCCTGGAACTCACTCTGTAGACCAGGCTGGCCTCGAACTCAGAAATCCACCTGCCCCTGCCTCCCGAGTGCTGGGATTAAAGGCGTGCGCCACCACTGCCTGGCTCAAGTTACAGATCTTTGTGCTAAGGCAGCTCTAAGCCTGAGTTCCGCTACATCAGGAACAGATGCTATGCCTTTTCAGGACCGTGCATGGTTGAGAAGTTGGAAATGTATTAGACACAGAATGACAGTGGCCTATTCTTGGAGTTGTCACAACAACTACAGTTTAGGTCTCTTGGGGCCTCCAAAAGGTCGGACTTTGCTGTGCCCCAGGAGGAGTCTGGGAGTCAGGCTGGAGCTGGACCCTGTCTTTTTCCAGCTTGTTTCCTTTAGCTCCCAAGGGAAGGCCCTAAGATATCGTCCTTCATTGGCCTATCCCAGTACACAGCTAGAGAGGGAAGAAGGATGAGAGGGGTTGGTGGGCTGGCGGGGTTTTATAAAGAAGCTGCTGACTCTGTTCCTCTACCCTAGCCTTCATCCTCCTCTTCTACCTCGTCTTCTATGGCTTCCTCACCGCCATGTTCACCCTCACCATGTGGGTAATGCTGCAGACTGTCTCTGACCATACCCCCAAGTACCAGGATCGACTGGCCACACCAGGTGAGCGAAGAGTCCCCCTCACCAGTCACTGGAGCTACTCTCTCTTCAGGTCCTCACAAGGAACTTACAGTTCTTCCCAGGAGTTCAGTGGGGAGTTCTTGAACTTGGCCTTTCTTCCCATGCCCTGCAGCTGGGAGTCATGCGATCTGGAGAAGTGGCAGATGCCACAGGAGATTGCCCTCCCAGGAAGGCAATTTCAGATCTTTGCCTTCACCTGACCCTGGTGTTCTTCATCTCTATCTGCTTCCGTTGATGTGTTCTCTACACCTTATATGTGACTCTCAGTCTTCACTCATGTTGTCTCTAGGCTTAATGATTCGACCCAAGACTGAGAACCTTGATGTCATTGTCAACATTAGTGACACCGAAAGCTGGGATCAGCATGTTCAGAAGCTCAACAAGTTCTTGGAACGTGAGTGTGGGGCTAGACCAGGACCTTGGGAGAAGGAATCCAGGACCCTAGAAGTGAAACATCAGGCCTCTGACCTTGTCTGTCTCCCTCCCACCTCCTAGCTTACAACGACTCCATCCAAGCTCAAAAGAATGATGTTTGCCGTCCTGGGCGATATTATGAGCAACCCGATAATGGGGTTCTGAACTATCCGAAACGTGCCTGCCAGTTCAACCGGACCCAGCTGGGCAATTGCTCTGGCATTGGGGACCCTACCCACTATGGTTACAGCACCGGGCAGCCCTGTGTCTTCATCAAAATGAACCGGGTACCCATGACATTGGTCCTCAGGGAGGATGGAGGAGGGAGCTGGGGCCACCATCTGTTAACTAATGTGTCCTTTCATTGGGGTTAATGGGCATTAAAGAGATTTTTGGTAATTTGTTCTAAGAGGTGGGGCTATTGGAAGCTAAGCCCCGGAGCCGAAAGGCTGTACATGAAGATGTGGCAACTTTTTCTGAATCCACCCTCTCTCCTTTCTCTAGGTCATCAACTTCTATGCAGGGGCAAACCAGAGCATGAATGTTACCTGTGTTGGGAAGGTGGGTGTGTGGGCCCTCCCTACCTGCCCACCTGTTTATATTTCCTGGTTTCTGAGTGCTTCACCCATATCTCCCTATCTTTTTGTGCTTTCAGAGGCCCCAACACTATAGGGACAAGGGGGTAAGAGTGGGCTCCTATGCAGTTTTAGCTCTAAGACGCTTTTAGCTGTATTGCTTCTCTCTAGGATACAGAGAGCCTGCTCTCCTGGAGACAGACCCATCCCCTCCTGCACCAAAGCCCTGGCCTTTGGTTCCTTCCCTGCCAACCTTCTCTTACATCTCAGTTGTCTGTGCTTCTTCCACTCTCCCATCATGCCTTGCTTCTCAGTTCCCTTTAGAAGTCTGCTAGCTGCTGATCAGTTAGCACCATTTGCTACAACTAGTTATCCTTGGAACCCTGTACCCGACTATGTCCTCTCTAGAAACTCTGCCCCCTCCCAGCAGTCCCCCTCCTTCCCACTGAGCCTTGACTGTTTATCTGTTCTTTCTTGGCTCTGCTCCAGAAACCGATTCCCAAGGATGGGGTAAGAACTTGGGGTTGATGGCGGAGTAGAAGGCCCCCACTGTGTTGTCAGCATCCTTAGAGGATCTAGTCTGAGGGGAGATAGGTCACCGACCTCTCTGGAGACGTGCAGATATGAATATGTGTGCATGCAGCTAACGAGCTGATGCACAGCTGAAAGAAAACAGATTTGAGAGGAATAAGTGGGGACAAAGGAGGTACAAGAGGGAAGTCTTGTGAGCTCTTTCAGGTGCCTGCTGTTCCTAACACCCTCTCTCCTTAACCTTCCTGCACCCCACAGAGAGACGAAGATGCTGAGAATCTTGGCCACTTCATCCTGTTCCCGGCCAATGGCAACATTGACCTGATGTACTTCCCCTACTATGGCAAAAGGTTCCATGTAAGTCCCACCACAGAAGGTCCGCGATGGTGGCTCCTGAGTGACAAAATGGGGCTCTTGGCTTACGTCCTTTCCTTCTTCTGGCCTAGGTAAACTATACACAGCCCTTGGTGGCTGTGAAGTTCCTGAATGTGACCCCCAACGTGGAGGTGAACGTAGAATGTCGGATTAACGCTGCCAATATTGCCACAGATGATGATCGGGACAAGTTCGCTGGCCGTGTGGCCTTCAAACTCCGGATCAACAAAACCTGAGGCTTCCCACCCCCACCCATCCCACTTTCCTGTGGATGCTTCTGGAATGTCCTTGACCCTGCCTGATCCCTCCCTCACCCACCCCAAAGGTATTTTTTATAACAGAGCTATGACTTGTCTGAGTCTCACACCCTTTCCTCAGCTTCTCTACCTAGCCTGATGTCCACACAGTTTCCAGCATCTTCCAACCTTAGCTTAGTCAGAGACCGAGGAATCAGGAGTTTTCTTTTTTTCTTTTTGGTTTTTTGAGACAGGGTTTCTCTGTAGCCCTGGCTGTCCTGGAACTCACTCTGTAGACCAGGCTGGCCTCGAACTCAGAAATCCACCTGCCTCTGCCTCCTGAGTGCTGGGATTAAAGGTGTGTGCCACCACGGCTCTGCCAGTCAGGAGTTTCTAGTTCAGGAGCTGGAGTTGTCATTCAGCAGACAGAGGACTTGCCTAGCATGCACAAGGGCCTCTGCACTATTGGAGGTTTTTTTTTTTTAGTTTGAGTTTATGAATGAGATGCCCTTACAGCTCCTGTTTCCATTTCTACTCCCATCCCCCGAGAGTTATAGAAAATGGTCCATCCACTCGCCTCTACCCCACATATCCCTCACCCCGGTTCAGCCATTTGCTTCCCCGGGGTGAATATTGTTTTTCCTCCCTTTACAAGCCTCTAGCCACTTTATCTCTTCACACTTCTGTCACCATAGCCAGTATCTTGGTGGCTTTGACTTCTGGTTCCTCCAGCCATTCTGTCCTCTCCTCTCTCTTATCCCTCTCCCTCTGAAAAGCTGCCATTTGTAGCTGAGTACAAGTTGGTTCTGTGGCCTTTTCCGTCCTTCCTGGTACAGCCTGCTTCTCCCCGAATTGTGACCCCAAAGGAGGACTGGAAGAGAGGTCTTTAATTCTTCTAGAAAATTCTCTAGTAGGCCTAGACTTTTAACTTCTTCCTGGTCCCTCCTGTCATCCAAGCAGCTCCTACTCAGGCGGGCTTGACCTGCTCTGAATATCCACTTTGTTTTTAACTGATGCTCCCTTCCCCCACTGGCCTTCCCAGAATATCTTTCAAGTTCTCCTTCCCAGGGAGTTCTGGGGGAGGGGCCGATGTCTTGGCTCTATCCCCAGCGGCCACCTTGGAAACGTCAGCTGGCTGGGGGGACTCCCTGAGCCCAGCTCTACCCACCCCCATCCTCTCTCTGGCTACTCCTTGCAAGTTGCTAACCGGTCACTAAGGTCTTCCCTTTCTGCATGCCAGCCTGAAAGCTTCAGACACCCTCTTCCAGCTCAGCTCTGAATTTCTTGGCTCCACCTCCTTCAAACTGTTTTGCCTTAAAACAAACAAACAAACAACCCCTATAACGTCCCTAGAATGTTAAGAAAGAGCCCCCCTGCTCCAAGTTTCTGTCCATCATTGCAGCATATTCCTCTGGTCTCTCTGCTTCTTCTTATTCCACTGCATCTGTGTCTCTTCCCTTTGGGTATCCAGGTCTTCCTGACCCTTCATCTTCCTGGTGGTCTCCTTCTGCAGTTATTTAATGCCTGTGTCAGATCTGCTGTAAAAAGAGGATAAAGTACAATAAAATGAGAGCAATTATATATATAAATGTATATCATACACAGAGCCCCGTGTGCTTGTTTTTTTCTGGAAGAACTCTGAGAAACGATTGGAGGATGGATTTGGGTGATACTGGGTTCCCCACGCCTTGAGAAAGGACTTTCATTTTGACCTCTGCTCTCCAGTGGCCAAGCATCAATCCCCTTCCCTTTCAGCGCCATTAAGTGGATGCACACTGCGTTGAGGTTTATACTCTGTGGATTTTAGGCACCATGGGTACATACTTATGCGAGCTAGCGGCAGAGTCCTTGGCCACAGTTTAACAGACACAAAAGAAGCACAGGAGAAACTGTCACACAAGGTGGACCTGTGCTTCATAGAGGGAGAGTGAGCTGGCGATAGACAGTGGTCTGTTACCAGGGGCTCTGGGGGAATTCTCTTAGAGGAGAAGGCACCTGAGCTGGGACTTCAGTTTAGGTGACCAGATTTGTAAATGCTTTGAGACAGATTTGTTGACTAGATGAAGCCGATTCCAGCATATAAAAACTAGGAACTGTAGGATCCTAATTTTTTTTCTTTTGTATTTGAAACTTAGGGTACTTCTCCTGATTCAACCTTCCGAGTGCTAGTGAACATCACTGTATCCAGCCAGGATCCTAATTTATATAAGTGAAGGGATGTGTTCATAGTTAATAATAATTTCCTCCTAGGCCTTGAGTGTTACATTTTGCTTCGGCTTTCATGATGTTGTGCATGCTATCATTCTAAGCAGATCCTAAGACCAATTCAGTGCCAAATCTGGCTGGCCTGGAACTCCTGATCCTGAGCTTTGCTTCCTGAATACTGGGATTGCAGGTGTGTGCCAGCTCCTGACTTCAATTTTTATTTAAAAAAATAAATGATGTATCTGCATGTGCGTCTGAGTATGGGTTTGTGGGCTTGTGTACATGAGTGCGCTGTCTGAGGAAGTCAGATGTTTGGATCCCCTGGAGCTGGAGTTACAGGCGCTTGTGAGCCATCTTGCATGGGTGCTGGGCAACAAGCACAGGTATTTTGTAACACCAATATGCATTCTCAACCTCTGAGTCATCTCTCCAGACCTGGCCTAACTAATTTTTAGAGTATGCTTTCTGATATTTGACAATGGCAAACAGAGTTTCCTATACCTTGCCCTTTTTAGTTTTCCGTGTTGGGAATTGAAAGATGTTTTATGTGATAATATGCTATACTAAGAGGTATGTGCCCAACACTTTCTTTAAGTCACCATTGGCTACTTATCTGCCTATAACTCTTGTGATCCTTTTGGTTGGAAGGGCAGCTTCATGGTGGAGAACAAACATAGCATGTGTGAAGCCCTGAGTTCAGCTCCAGGGCCACCTCTCCCATCCCAAAAGATAGAAGCCTGGGAATGTAGCTCAGAAAGTGCTTGCCTAGCATACACGATCCCCCCCCCCCCCCCCCCAGGATTAATTTCTAGGACCACATAAAACTGAGTATGGTGATGGTACACGCCTGTGATCTCAGTACTCCAGGAGGTTGAAGCTGACTAGACCAACCAGACATTCAAAGTCATTATCCTTCAATGGGAATTTGAAACTAGCTTGAGCTATAGCCTCTGTCTAAAAAATTAAAAGCCTCCTGCCTCCCTTTTGACATAAGGATGCAAGTAGCTGAGGCTAGTCTCCAGCTTGCTACCATCTTCCTGCATTAACCTCCTGGTCGCTGGGACGACAGGCATGGCCTTTTTTTTGAGAGAGAGAATCGAACTCAATTTCAATCTTGCTAAGATTTATTTTTATTTTATGTATATGGGTATTTTGCATGTACCTCTATATACCACATTCATGCCTGGCCCAAGTTGGCCAGAAGAAGGCATTGGCTTGCCTGGAACTGGAATCACTGATGGTTGTGAGCCACCATGTGGGTGCTGGGAATGAAATCCCAGTCCTCTGGAAGAGCAGCCAGTGCTCTTAATAGCTGAGGCATCTCTCCAGCTTCTTTTTTGTTCTTTTTCAACACATTAAAACCAAAATTAGTGGACAGCCCTGTATAGTTTTTATTCCAACTGAAAATGATCTTAACATTTCCTTGTTGATAATATTGATCTGCTGGTTGTATGGCTCAGTAGCACAGTGTTTGTATAGCCTGTGTGAGGCCCTCAATTCACTTTCAGGATGTATGTATGTATACATATGCACATACACATACATAGTCACACACACGCACACACACACACCCACACACACACACATGTACTTATATCAACTCATTGGCACTCTATTACCAGTCCATTACGGCTTTAATTAAAATATAATTTTTTAAGGAATGGCAGCTGCAATGTAATCAAATGCTTTTCAGCACCTGTTGATATGATCACATCATTTTCCCCCTTTATTTTGTTACCATTGTGAATTATGTTAATAGATCTTATGTTACTAAACAAACCCTGGCTCTGGAATAAACTGGTTAAAACAGAATTTCTCAAATTCAGCATTGTGATAATATTTGGAACATTTTGCATCAATGTCTTTGCAATCGAGAATTATAAATTAAGTTGTTTCTTAGTTTTTTATTTTAGTATTTTAAAAACAAAATCTCGTAATCCAGACCTGTTTTGTACTTCTCCTCCTACCTCTCCTTCCTCAGTTCTGGGTTACAGAGTGTGTCACCATGCTGGGTACCTTGTCTGTGGGTTA
>JADRCH010000210.1:1664150-1762201 GCA_019843965.1 Rhynchomys soricoides | reverse complement strand
GGTACCTTGTCTGTGGGTTACAGAGTGTGTCACCATGCTGGGTACCTGTCTGTTTGGTGATGGGTGTTAAACCCAGAGATTAGGCAAATGCTCTACCAACTGAGTCACATGGCCTGGCTCATTCCTTTCTTTCTCTCTCTTTGTTTCTTTCTTTGTGTCTTTGTTTCTTTCCTTCCTTCCTTTCTTTCTTTCTTTTATTTTTTTGTGTGTGTTTTTTTGTTTTGTTTTGTTTTAATTGAGACAGGGTTTCTCTATGTAGCCCTTGCTGTTCTGAAACTCAGAAGATCTGCCTGCCTGTGCCTCCTGGGTGCTGGGATTAAAGTTGTGCACCACTACTGCTGGGACCAGCTTTCTTTTTTTGACTCAGGATGGAAAGAAGAGTCTCTACCATGGTATGTACATATTCCACTGACCTACACACTTAACCCTTAGCATTATTATTATTATTATTATTATTATTATTATTATTATTATTATTGACAGGGTCGATGTACAGCCTTAGCTGGCCTGGCACTTGCTATGTTGATCAGACTGGTGTCTAACTTATATAGATCCACCTGCCTCTGCCTCCTGAGTGATTGTGGGCACTAAAGGCATGTGGTAGCATGCCAGACCCTTATAATTTTAAATAAATGCAGAGATTTTACTCTTTTCCTATGGCCCAGAATAAACAGTGGGCCATTTGATTGTTCATATTTTTCCTTTCAGACTAGCTCCAGTTTTGTTTGTTTTGAGGTGGAATCTCCTGATGTTGGCCAAGCTACCTGGCATTTCTAATTTCCTGCCTCAGCCTAGGGAGATTTATTTGTTTGTTTGTTTGAGACATAGTCCTACTGTGTAGCCTTGGCTGGCTTAAGTAGTCTATGGTTATGTAGACTAGTCTGGCCTTGAATTCACAGATCCCCCTGCCTCTGCTTCCTGAGCCCTGGGATTAAAAGCATGCCACCACGTCCAGATCTTTTATTTTTTGATGTGGGGAATTGAAGCTAAGGCCTATAGGATGACATTCTAACATTCAGTTACACTTCCAGCTCCTCAGTTTCCTCCTCCACTCTGTCCACCTTTCACGATACCGACTTGCCTAAACTGGCTCGCAGTTTCTGAGCTCAAGTGATCCTCCTGCCTCAGTTGCTGGGCAGCTGGATGGACTCGCAGAGATGTGTCACTTTACCGAATCTTCCTACTCCTTTCTTTTCTTTGCCCTTTCCCTCTCCTCTCTCCCTCTTTCTCTTTTGGGGATAGAAGTGGGGATGGGTCCAAAGCTTTGCACATGTTGAGTCTCTGCTGAGCTATACACTCAGCCCTTAGCTTTTCAAGGTATACATACATTTTAAAGGTCCTGAGTTTTAAAATCCTGATTAAAATTTTGGGTTTATCCTTTCAATCAAATGTCAGTAGTTTATAGCTTTAATTTTAGGATGAGTACAGGTTTCTTGAAGATTTAGTTATTTATTTGTGTGTGTCTGGGTGTATATGTATCATGTGTGCATGTGTACCGTGTGTGTGTGTGCCTGCCGTGTGTGTACACCATATGTTCGTGTACCATGTGTATATGTGTGTGCCATGTGTATGTGTGTACCATGTATGTGCGGGTACCTCTGGAGGTGAGAAGAGGTTGATTCTCTTGGAGATATGTATTTGTGAGCCACTTGACATGGGTGCTGGGATCAGAACCCTGGTCCTCTGGAAGAGCATTATGTACTCTTAACTATTGAGTCACTTCTCTAGCCCCTAGGTTCCTTTATTTTCTCTCTCTTAAATAATGAAAGCACTCAGGGCTATTCATTTTCCTGAATACGGAACTCACTATATAGACCAGGCGAGCAAGCCTGGAACTCACAGGTTCTGCTTGCCTTTGCCTCTTGACCCTATGCTTCTTGTTTGCTTGTTTGAGATAGGGTTTGTCTGTGTTTGTCCTGGAACTTGTGCTGTAGTCCAGGCTGGCCTCAAATTTAGAGATCCAATATGCATCTTTTTTTTTTTTTTGGTTTTTCGAGACAGGGTTTCTCTGTGTAGCCCTGGCTGTCCTGGAACTCACTCTGTAGACCAGGCTGGCCTCGAACTCAGAAAACCGCCTGTCTCTGTCTCCTGAGTGTGCCACCACTGCCCGGCTCAATATGTTTCTTAAATAAATTTCTAAGTAAAAAATATATACTGGGAGTTGTGATACTTGTTTATTATAATCTCAGCATTTTGGAGGTAGAGGCAGGAGGGTCAGGAGTTTGAGCTAGCCTGTGCTGCATGAGACTCCATCATCTCAAAAATTAACAAAACAACAGCAACAACAACATCCTGAAACCATAATGAAATCAAGCCAGGATAAGGTTGATTGTTTGTTTATTTGTTGTCTTCTTTTCTTTTCTTTTCTTCTTCTTTTTTTTTTTTTTTTTTTTGGTTTTTCGAGACAGGGTTTCTCTGTGTAGCTCTGGCTGTCCTGGAACTCACTCTGCAGACCAGGCTGGCCTCGATTTGTTGTTTTATTTTCTTGAGACAGGGTTTCTCTGTGTGGCCCTGGCTATGCTGGAACTCACTTTGTGCATCAGACTCTGCCTGCCTTTGCCTCCCGAGTGCCAGGATTAAAGATGTGCCCCATCGCCACCCAGCTATGGAGTTGGGAGTAGGGGGTTAACTGGTACAATGTCTTGCTTAGCATGCCTAGATCCTAGGTCTGGCACTTCACCATTTCTCCAAAAACAAAAAATAAAGAATATATTGACCTAAAGTGTAAAAGTGGTTCAAGTTAAAAGGAGATTGGAGGTTGGGAGTTGGATTTTAGGCCTCCGTAGAATAAGGCCTGGGGGTATTTACATCCTGGGCAGAGGCCATACCAGACACAGGGTCCCCGTGAGTACCAAGTACTTTATGGATGGATGCCTGGTTGATGCAATCAATGAAAATAGCCCAGAAGTGGTACCTGGGAGCTTAGTGATGGACATGAGGTTACATAGAAGAGCTGGCTGGAAAGCAAAGCCTCATTTTTCTTTGTCTATTGATATTAGCTCTCACAGAAGGGATTCCAGGTACCAAAATGGATCTGCTTTCTGAAGACTTGAGGTAGCAGGACAGAATTAAGGGCAAAATATAGGGAGATGTGGAAGGTAAGGAAGTGTGGTGGCCCATCGTCTGACCCCTCCCTCCACTTGGAAAGCTCGATGAAGAGACCAATGTTGAGACTAGCCTGGGCTACTTAGTTAGCAAGGTACTGTCTGAAAATAAAAAACAAGGAGCTGGGTGCTGGGGCTTTTGTTAAGTAGCACTCTGCCTGTCTCAGTGTTGACCATGCAGGAGGCACAAATGGTGAATGTAGAGAGAGCTTTTAATTTGGTAATCATTTTAGCCCCTCCTCCCTTTTTGAGATAAGGGGCTCAACTTTGTGGCCCCTGAACACAATTCTTTGGATTTAGTTCTATCTCAGTCAATTTGTGGAACAAAAACCGGAGATAAGTGGGTTTGACGGGCATCACACATTCCCACAAAATTAAGTTAAGAAGGTAGACCCTAGTTTGCTTCAAGAACATTCGGTACTCACAAAGAAGTACAAAAGGTCTTGAGGCTCAGGGGCTGGTCCTTTCCAACTTGTATAGGACCTTTGGGCAAGGCACAGGATTCTCTCTGGCTCTTTAAACCCAGGACAGGTAGAGGACAGTGGCCTCAAAGTCCCTCTGGACCTCAGCACCCCTCTCTCCATTACCAAGAGACATGGCCAAGCCATGTGCTCACCGACTGCTCTCCCTACTGGCACTGGCTCAGTGGGCTATGGGGGAGAGCTTGGCCTAGTCCCACTCTCTGGGAGCCAGCAGCACTGAAGAAGGGGGTGGGTAAGAGGGTGTTGGGCTCCCTAACTCTGACTCTCCTCCCTACTCCAAGAAGCCCTTTCAAAGGATTTCCTGGCAAAGTGCAAAGCTTCGATTCATTCTCTTGCCTGGCATGAGGCCCAGGATATCGGGATGCTGGGAAGGCCCTAAACCTCACCTTAACTGCTCCCAGTTTCCTGGGACCCCAGCTGGCAGGCCTCCGACTTGTCTCTCCATCAGGAGCAGCAACCCCCTTCCTGTGGAACCCAGGCACCCTAATCCTTTCTTGTGGAGCAGATGGCCACTCCAGAGGCTCAGGTTTGCTAAATCAGACATTTAAATCCCTTAATCCTTGGTGAGAGGCTCCCTGGAGGCCAGCAGGAGCCCAACCCTAGAAGTAGGGGTGGGTGAGGACTGTGTGCCAGTCCTGGTGGGAGGAGGGACAGTTGGTTCCCAAGTTATGAATGGAGTCACCCCGCTCCCTTGTTGTCATGCAGCCCACAGACTGACCCAGTCCCCGGCTTTGTTCCTCTTCTGGAAGGCAAGTTCTCCACCCCTGACTCTAATACTGCCTGGACTCAGGTGGGTACCTCCCAAGTCCATCCCTGCATTCGGGGGGCCCAGGCAGCTTATGCTGATTTCAACCTCTCAAAAACCATACAAGTGATAACAAAATTTTATTGTAAAATAGGAAATTGATATATAAAAAGGGGGTAAAAAAAGAGGGAGACAGGGTGGGGGTGGATAAATGCAGACAGGCTTTGCAGAGTGGAAGAAAAATGGGTCCCGGAGGATATGGACCCTATGAGGGCCCAAGATAGAATCTTACAGGGTGTGGGGTAGGGTGAAATTTCATTTCAGGTGCCAGGGTCCAACAACTGGCTGGATAGGATTTCACTGGACCAGCGAAACCTGGCAACTACCAACCCATTCCCCAGCCTGGGCCAGAAACGAGTACTCATAGAGGGGGCTGAGCCCTAGCTACAAGGTAAAAAAGGCAGCGGAAGGGACCAGGATTGCTTCCAGGTCTCATAACAAGCCCTAAAGTCATAAAATGGCAAGAAAGGAGAGGGGGAGATTGGTGATGGGGGACAGGATGCAGAGGCTGTCAGTCTGAGTCAGGCCCCACTTTCTTGATCATTGGTTTTTTATGGCGGGAAGTAGACTGGCCCCTCTTGGTCTTCAGGTAACTATAGGAAGACAGAAAAGGGGAGGGATGAAGTGATGGGAGCTAGCAGTTTGGGCTTTTCTTCTTGATCAAGGCTTGGAAGGCTCTAGGCTGGAGGCTGAAAAAAAGGGAATTTAAGATGGCTTCCACCATGGGTAGGTATATTTACAGAACATGCTGGAGTACTTCTGAGAATCGGTTCATCTTCCCTCTCATCACTACCACCACCATCGCCACCATCATCACCATCACCATGAGACAAAGTCTTGCTATATAGCTAGTCCTAGCTAGCCTAAAGTTTTATATAGTTTATGAAGGCTTCAAACTTCCCCAAACTCCCCTGCCTCGGCCTTCCTTACTGCTGAGATTACAGGAGTATGACACCATACCCTGTCCCTCATCCCACTTCACAGAGCTTGCAATGGTGAGTTGTAAGTCTCACAGGGCCCTTGCGTTTGTTTGCCAGGGCTGAGTAACCCCACGTATCTAGCAGAGAGGGGTTACTGTCTATTACCACAAAGGCAGAGCTGGAGGGAGGTCAGGGTAGAGCACCACAGCTGGACGCTGCCCAGGTCACTCACCTGGAGTGAGCCCTGCTGTCTGCCGACTCCTCCGCAGCACGGGCATCCTTTAATTCCAAGGCCTCGTTCAGCTCCCGGAACATCTCGAAGCGCTCACGCCCGCGGATCTGTAGCAAGGGTGAAGCAGGACAGAAGTGCTGACAAAGTCACAGAACCACCTTCACGCTTTTAACAACTTTCTTTTTGAAAGCTGGTTCCCTACGTTGGCTCAACTTACAGATTTGGGGGGCGGGGTGGGAGTGGTTTATAATGGAGTGAAAGTAACAGGCACTCAGTGGAAAGCAACAACAAACCTGGGGCTTGGGTCTTTTTAGTCAGAGGGAACCAGGGAGGATGCTGTTACTGATGGGGTTGGGGGGGAAGGGGGTGAGGACAGACAGACACTTAACGGAGCGATCATGAGAAGGGCGAGGTGTTACTGAGCTATGGAGTCCAGTGGCTTAGGTGGATTAAAGGCACATGTGTGCTGCTGGGGACTGAATCTAGGGCCTGGTGCACACTTGGCAAGTATTCTGAAATGGAGTTACGTTCTTAAACCCAAATGTCCTTTCTTGGGTTACTTTTTCTTGCCAGCTTTGAACCGAGTTCCTCAGTTCTGTAATTACAGGCACATGTCAACCAGACCTGCCTCTAAACACATTTTTGACATACGATATTTTCAACCCACGAGTTTCCTAAGCCGTGTTCCCACCCTGAGTGGAGGAGCACCCATTATGGAATAAGTTGGTGTTCAAGTTAGTTACAACTGAGAACCACAGTCTCAGAGCGGATGTTCTGAGGCTAATGTCATAGTTAGGGGCAAAGCCACTGCAAGAGACCTAGTGTGTTAGCCTGGTAAGCACTAGTTTTTATATGTGCGTGAGGCAGAGGCACTAATGGGCACGCCCTGTCTAACGTGCGACTCTCCCAACCTTAAGGGTGAAACATTCTCCATCAGGCGGTCTTTTCTTTTGCTGGGGAGAGGAGCTCGTGCCAGTGGGCAGTGCTGTGGAAGAAGAGAGAATGAGGTGACTCTGGGGTGAAGCTCAACAGCCTCCTCCTCCTCTGTTCTGGGCACTTACCTCTCTTTGTACTCCCTGGGGGCAGCTCGGGGCAATGTTCTTCCTTTTTTCGGAAATTTTCTTCCTCTGTACGACGGTCTCTCCCAGGACAGGCACAAACACGAACCTCAAAGCTGTCCCGTCCAAGAAGGTTCCCACTATCCGGGACAAGAAGAACAGCACAAGGCAGTAAGAAAGCCAGGCTCTATTCTGACTAATTTGTAAACCAGGCCCCACCTGTTCCCAACTCCTCTTGTCATATCTGGAGCCAAAGCTCCAGTTAGTTACAGGGACCCCGAGAAGCCACAGGTAAGAGAAGTCCCTAAGCCGGAGAGGGAACAGAGGAGACTTCATTTATGTAGACAGGGTAGGAACTAAAGGGGGTTGGACCCGTGGAAGGGGGCGGGGCTCATGGAACAGAAACAGGCAGAAGCTGGGGAAGAAACAGCTAGCACGGCTTCCCACCTGGAGTCCTCCAGTGTGATGATGGTAAGGATAGGTCTGCGGTTCATGCCCCCCATGCAGGAGCTATTACACATGTACTTGTAGTGGATGGTGGTATATTCAGAGCCGACCTGGGGGAAGACACAGGATCCAGGTGAAGCTGCTCCCAACCTCACCACAGGCGACCTGTAGCAACCAGGGAGGTCTACGGCCGCTAACATGGTTCAGCTTTAGTTGTAGAGATATCCCACCTGTTCTGCACACCTGGAGTTGTGGGGCTCAACGCTTGCTTAGCATGTGTGAGGAGGGAACAAGACTCAGTGTCTCTCTTTCCCTCCTGGATGGGAAAGCCCCTTCTCCCAGAGCCTGCTGTTAAAGTAGACCTTGGGCTGGGCATGGCAGTTCACACCTCTAAGCCCAGCATTCTGGAGGCTGGGGCAAATGGGTTGCTAGAAAGTCAACATCAGTCTAGGCTGCAACAAATCAAACTGTCTTTAAAACAAACTAAACCAAAAGAACAAACCTCAGGTGGCTCATATGGAACCACCACACTGTGCCGAAAAGTCTGCCTGTCATCCAGATACTCCGCATACAAATTTCCTTCCACTCGGATAAGATGCTGGGGAGGAGCCAGGCCTAAGAGCAAGAATTAAGTCAGAGGCTGGGAGACCCTAGGCAACCAGTTCTAACCCCACGGGCGGTGTCGAGTGCTCACCATCCCCATCGGAGCAACGTTCATGGTGGGGGCAGCGTCTCACGACCTCCGTCATGTGTTGTGACTTCTTGTAGATGGCCATGGCACGGACACGGCTGCCAGCTGGAGGTGTGGCGCTGACCCACAACTGCACAGGGCATGTCTTCGCCAGCTGGCAGAAGAGTTTATTGAGGGGAGGGGAGTACTGTAAGAGAGGGGGAGGAATCGAAGGTCGGGGGACAAGCCAACGAACATGGGTCAAAGTGGGGGTCTCATGAAAAACATTGTCCAAGCACCTACTGGATGCCACTGCCATGGCAGAGGGCAGCCAGCAATGATAGGACTGGGGTCCACACAGGGGTCTACACACCAGGAGGTTGTTTTCCTTTCTCCTTCCTCTCTGGTTTTTTGAGACAGGGTTTCTCTGTGTAGCCCTGGCTGTCCTGGAGCTCACTCTGTAGACCAGGCTGGTCTCAACCTCACAGAGATGGCCACCACACCTGGCTTCTCTTTTTCTTTTTTTGAGAGGGCATCTTACTGTATAGTCAAGGATGGCCTTGAACTTCTGTTCCTCCTGCCTTAGCTTCCCCAGTGTGGAGCTACAGGTGTGTGTCACCTCACTGGGCTCTGTTTTTGTTTTTGTGTGAGAAGGGGTCTTGCTCTGATGCTCAGGCTGGCCTTAAGCAATCCTGCCTCACCGTCTCTAGCAGCTGGGACTACAGCGCATGCCTCTGTATCTGGCTTCAGAAGATTATTTTCAAAAGCCAAGAAAGGAATGTGAGGGAAGAAAGTTCCACGTCCCCTGGAGAGGTGCAGAGTATGAGGAAAGATAAAAGGCTAAGAAAGGCTCAGGGCGGAATTCAACTCTGAGGCACAAAGTCCACAGGCTAAAGAGGAGCCCCCAAAATCTAGACAGAGAAAAAGAGGCAACTCCTCAGGCCCACTGACCGTGCACATGACAGACTTGGCTGTCCCCGACTGCAGGAAGCCCAGGCGGAAGCCATAGTTGCCTTGGTAAGTTTTTTGAGAAGGGACGGAAGAGGACAAGGGCCACGGAGTAGCCGGTGCAGGGGCCACTGGTGCTGGGGCCTCAGTTACAGGGTCCTGTGCTGCAAGAGCTGCTGACACTTGGAGAGCTTCATCTTGGCCCTCCAACAACTCTGCGACATCCTGGGACAGGAACAGGTCATCCATGGAATTAGGAGATGTGGTGGACTGTGGATGGGCCAAAGAAGAACCTCAGTACTGTGTTCTCAGTCTACCAGCCCACCAAGACCTAAGTCCTTTTCTGTCCCGGTCCTTACCAGAATATCTTCTTGAGGAAGTCTGGAAAACAAGAACAGAGAGTTAATTCCGTTGATTTCCTTCCATTTTTGGAGACAGAATCTCACTTATCCCTGGCTGGCCTCAAACTTGCTATGCAATCAAGGATGATTTCAAACTTCTGATACCCTCACCTCTTCTTCCCAAAGGCAGGGATCACAGGCACCCAATACCATACGGTGTTTGAACACTGTCGGTTTTGTTTCTCATGGGCCTCAGCTGGGGGATAGGATGCTTGGGATTAGAAGGTAAAGGTGAAGTGGGGTGGTACCTTGGGGTCCCCATAAGATCCACTCACAGTTTCCATAAGCCTGAAAACGTCTCCTGACTCAGAGGGAGCTCGATGCTGATATCCGACTGTGAATCCTCCATGGCAGTCATCTGTAGAGAGAATATCTTGTGTACTGTATGGATGCATAACTTGTCAATAAAAAAACTATGGCCTATAGGAAAGGGTAGAATAGAAAGAAGATGGGACATCTGGTAGGGAGCTTAAATTCTGAAAGTGTGGGGATTTCCCCAGGAACATGGAGGACAGAAGCAGGGAGCTGAGCAGAGGTAACCAACCAGGAGGCAAAACTTAGGTTAGAATAACAGGGATACTAAGTTATGAGCTAGTCAGAGAACAAACCCAAGCTTATGGCCAAGGTGTTTGTAAATAGTTTCAGAATCGTTATTTCAGGGAACTTATGTGCGGGTGGGAAAGCTTGAAGTTACAAGTATCCAAGAAGTCAGCCAGGCTCCTTTGAGAAGTCAGGACCCGCCCTGAGATGGCTGTGAGGAACATCATTTCCAGAGAAGCAGGAATGGGGCAGCTCTTCTGTTATTCAGGCTGCTCAAGCCTTGGCCTGGCCTCCTATCAGCTTCTCCAGCCACACACTGCCTTAAGGAACAGAACCAGGGAGGCACTTCACCCCCACAAGCCCTCCTATGTCTGCACCCTACGGCGCCGCTCCCTTCCCTCTGGAGGGATACCTCCCCCACGCACTTATCCAGAATCTCACACACAGCTCCATTCTTCAAACCCTCTTCATGGCACATCCCTAAAAATGCCCGACAGTGTCTCACCTGTCCCCCTGGGACAGCTTCCCAGCCCCTTACACAAATTCCTGAAGAGTCAGCAAGTTTCCTTCCTACTGGCTTCTTCCCAGTGGGCTCTAGCGAGCACTTCCTCCTGGCTCAATCAGTGTGGTTATTTCTACAAGAGCAAAGTCACAGTTTCTAGTCTCCCTATGTCTACGAGGTAGGCTTCCTTATCTTGTATGCCACAGCTCCTCAGAGATGTTTAGTCACAGCCAGCCAATCTCCAGCAAGCCACACCATCACATTCTTCACAATAGTTAAGCTGCATGATACTTTGATACTCTCTCACTCACCGTTATTATCAGCCACGTAGCTATTATCTTCCTTATTTAAACACTTACTTAGTGCCTCACCAGCTCTTTTTTGTTTTGTTGTTTTTTTCGAGACAGGGTTTCTCTGTGTAGCCCTGGCTATCCTGGAACTCACTCTGTAGACCAGGCTGGCCTCGAACTCAGAAATCCGCCTGCCTCTGCCTCCCAAGTGCTGGGATTAAAAGCCCGCACCACCACTGCCTGGCTAAATGTGTAGCCCAGGCTGGCCTCGAACTCGTGATCCTCTTGCCTCTGCCTCCAGCAAATCCTACCGGCGTGCGCCACCACAACCGGCTCCTCACCAGCTCTTATGCACAGTTCTCCTGCAATCAGTTAAGGCCAATCTTAGATGAAGAAAGGGAAAGACTGGATATCATAGCCCCTTCTTTCTGAGTACTGGCTGGTTATGAAATGGGTGAAGGAGACCCAGGGCTTCTTCACATTAATAATTAAAACTACAGCATTTAATTAATCATATTTACTGTAAATATCATATTTACTGTACCTATCTGAAAAGGTTACCTTTCGACCTTTTCGTTTGAGATTTGGCCTTGGGTGGGGGTCAGAGCTCATTTTCGAAGCCTTGGGTTCAGCTCCCCTCCCCCAACAGTACACGTGCATGTATAATATATGAAGCAAGACAAGTACCTGGCATGTAAGAGCTCAGCAATGTTGATATGAGCGCCTTATTTATTTTGAGCTAGCGGTGCTTCTGTGGCACTAACCACTGCCCTTTAATGCCAGTTCACCCTGTCAAGGAACTGTTTCTCTCAATCTATAGCCACACAGACTTAAGCCTCCCTGCTCTACCATCCAGGCCATTAGTAGTAACTAGGTTTTCAGTGTTTCCTTAAAAAGAATAGTCGCCAATATAGAACTTCTCCCAAGAACCAGATCAGGAGGGCCACAATATCCAGGGAGGCTGGATGTTTAAGAGAAGGCTGGCTGGGAAAGGCAATAAACTCAGGAGAGGTCTGAGCACAACCATGGCTGGTGTTCCAGGCCCAGCAGGCCTGCTGTTTTCAGGGAATCATCTCATTTGATCCTGAGAAAGGTAGGCAGGCAGCTACTGACAGGGGTAAGGGAATGAAATCATTTACCCAGGACCCAGGATCTTCAGGTAGAACAGCTGGAAGGGTTCAAGCTTGTCAATGGCAACCCTCAAACCAAATGGAACAAATAACTGCCCCCAAAGGATGAGAACCAGGGAAGCCAGCAGCCATACCCTACCCTGGACAAAAAATGATCCTAAGATCCTAATATTTCATAGGACTCAGCATAAAAATCTTTTGGGGCTGGCAGTGTAGCTCAGTGGCAGAGTTCTGACCAGGATGGATACATTGTTGGTTCTAAAGAGTAACAAAGCAGTGTCTGGTATAACTCAAAGCACACATCTCACTCAGCAAAACCACTTCTAGGTGCACTTCCTAGAACAGCTGACACGGACAGCAGGAGCCTTGCACAAAAAACCGCTCCTGTCAGCGTTATTCTGGATGTTAAGCAAGAAGAATCACAACACATTGGTGGGGAATAGACAAATAAAACATAGTTTTGAAAAGTGTTTCAGAAATACATTGTGTGAAGAATATGATTTGCAGAAAAACTCAAAATAGTTTAATTTCTATTAAGTTGTCAACTGACCTCTTACATGCATGCTAATGAGTGTTCATGAGCTCAATACACAACACACTCACAATGTGATAAAAAATGACCATTATTTTTTATTTAGTTTTATTTTATATTCTGAGACAGTCTCCTCACTCAGTAGCTTGGCTATATGGTACTTCTGTTGCAGCTTCTTGAGTGTTGGGTTTGCAGGTATGAGCCACCACATCTAGTTTAGGACTGTTTGTTTATTGTTTATGTAACTAAAACATGGATACAAGAGAAAATGTTAAGTGTTTATTTGGCAAGTTTTGAAATAGCCTTGTAACCCTCTCTTGCACCAAGATGAAGACAGTTGGTTCATTCTATCAGCCAAAGACAAAACCAAACAAACAAAATGTAAAGATGTGTGCTGTCAGCTTCTTTCCTAACAGGTTAACAGTTTTATGTTTAGCTCTCAAATCGATACCAAGTTAAAAACTAAGGAATCAAACTTACTTCTGTCCCTTCCTACGTCACTCTCTCTAAGGAACCATCGATTTCGAACCTTGGAAATACCACTTTTGGAACTTATTCCCAGCTCCGCCCTCGTTAAGACAGTGTCTCACTATGTATTCCAGGCTGGCCTTAGATTCTTTACTGTCTTAACCACTGTAGCACTGTGATCCTAGGCACTCGGTTTGCTGTGAGGCTTGTTCCAAATCTAAGACATGCACCTTTGATCTCAGCACACAGGAGGCAGAGACAGTCGAAGCTCTTCAAGGCCAGCCTGCTCTTCTACAGAGGGGAGTCCCAGGACAGCAGAGATACCCTGTCTCAGGGAAACAAACTCCACTAAGACCCAAATCATGAAGATAACAGAAATAAAGGATTGGGGAAAGGGACAGAAGGTCCAGTCAACGGTCATCTCCTCTCCACCCGTCAAAGCACTCCCAGGATGTTAGTGCTGTGAATCACAGAGATTTCTGACTGATTCCAATAGAGCAATCCATGGACAAATCACATTTGGTCAAGCTGGGTTTAGCCTTTGTTTTTGTGGTCCTAGGATTTAAACCAAGAATATCATGTTTGCTAGGTAAAATACTCTTCCACAAGCTGTGTCTCCAGCTGTCTGTTTTTCTGAGACAAGGTCTTGCTATGTAGCCCAGGTTGGTTTTAGACTCCTGGCTTCTTGTCTCAGCCCCCCCCCCCCCCCCCCCGTTTTAGCACTAAAGGCTCGTGCTTTCAGGAGAAATGCCTGCTAGCTTCGGATTTGCTAATGTATGTTAACTTTTGTACTTTTTCTTTCTTTCTTTTTTTTTTTGTAGACACAGTCTCATTTATCCCAAGTTGGCCTATAGCTACCAGAGAAGGATGACCTTGAACTCCCGGTGTGTAGCAGACACTGTGGTCTGGAACTTGAGATTGTTCTGCCTCAGGCTTTCTATTGCTAGTAAACTGCTGCTGTCATACAACCTTGTATATGTGTGAATATTAACATACGTGACTCCCCTATTCTTTTTGAGATAGGGTCTCATTGTGTATCTTTGGCTGGCCTGAAACTCAAGATACTGACCTGCCTCTGCCTCCCTCGTGCAGGGATTAAAGGCTTGCAGCACCCAACCAGCCTGGCTCCTTTTTCTGTCAACACTATAACATTTATTTGAATAGCATTTACACTTCGGTCATGTGTAAGCTACAGATGATTTAAGCATAATTTAAGGGCATATACTACCCAGCCAAGATTCCCAACCTCTATGCACTAAATAAGAGAAACTGGAAGGACCTAGGTAGATAAAGGATTCCTCCCAGAGTTGTCTTTATGTAAAAAAACAATTTACATATATTTACATTTGTAAACAGGGATGCACCCTACGGGCAACCCTCTTTTTACTTCGAATTGGGATCTTTTCACATTCATAAGAGTCCTACCCCAAATCCAGTCAACAGAAGCCAAGAGCTCGGCGGCTATTTGCATAAGAAGGCATCCCTGGACCGCAGTGATTGTCCGGTCTAACCTTCACAGCAGGGGCTTCCTTCAATCGTAAAAGTAGTATACTTCTCTATAAACTTGAATGAGTCTTTTTTTTCCCCCCAGTTTTATACCTGAAGCCACGCAATAAATAAATAATGCTTTAGACCAAAAACTACTAAGTCTTCAGACGGACAAAAAGAAACTTATTTCCCATTCCAAGCGCTGTGTGGAAATAGTATTTTTACAAAATAAGAAAAAAACAAAAGAAAGAAAAAAGGCACGGACTATGTTTGGTGCACTGTAAGAAACTGTAATAAAATTGACCTGTCCAAAAAGTTAAAGTGGCGGGAACAGGCAATACCCACGCCCAGACAGAGTCCTGCCACCTCCCACTGGGAAGAACCGGACTGTACGGCTGACTGCACTTAGGACCTCCGGGCGCCTCTGGCCAACGCCCGCCCCTTCCGCTTTCAGGACGTGCTGAATGCGTTAAGCAAGGGAATGGCTCATCCCAAAACCGGATACTCGGAAACTTGCTTTTCCGGCACGAAGCAATCTTTTAAATAAACACTTCCTCTTTTGCAAAAGCAATAACCAAGTAATCCAGAAAAATAAGATGTCGAGGATAGCAGTTTTCCTCCTCAAACAACAGAACCAGCCTAGAATACATTTCCTCCCCCTTTGCTACTCCCCCGCCGCCGGATGAGCAGTGATCTGCTCCGAAGAAAAAAAAAAAAAAGAAAGAAACCGGAAATGCTCCAAGCGGCAGAAACGTAAATGTGGACCCAAACAATAACAGGGCCGGCGGGCCTTTCAGACCAAGGGGTTGGGTCGGGCCCCGAGGGCAAACACTTCTGGCTAGCAGCGCTAGAACTTCAGGCTTTCCTTGGATTGTCTTCATCTAGCAGGGTCGAGAAGCGGCTGGAAAAAAAAAGAAATCACTCCAGGGACAAAGGTCCGGAAGTTGCAGGACCTTACCAGCTAAGGCTTCCCGGATCACCCCGATTTCATCAAGGAATGGAGCCCGAGGTTTCATTAGGATGCTATGGGGGTCTTAAGTCTTAAGCTATGAATCTCAAAAGATCTCAAATCATAGTGCTTTGTGCATGTTATTTCAGGAGCTTCCATTACCCAGCAGCGGGTAGATAAATGTGTATATAAGGTAGCGGAGAGAAGACCCCTTAGGCTATCTCAGTGGTCCCCAAATGCTCTACTTTGCAGGTGCATGACTGTGAGGCTAGTTGGTCCTAACATCATCTACACTCACTACATCATCTCTGACATACATTCCCGTTCATGCCGCCCGCCAAGCTTCCATTCCCCCCGCATCGCATCCGCGCTGGAGTCTCCCCACTGTCCCACCCCCAAACCTCACGATTCTCTCTAGTTTTATGTATGCAAACCGAGAGAGCCAGTGACCGGAGAGGACTCATCACGCTCAGTCAATTACTTACCCAGTCTTCGGGGGAGCGTGACACCCTGCTGGGAAGTAGGATGCGGGCCTGGATGCCAGGTGCCCCCAAACTGAAGTCACTACCTAAAGCCAGGATAGTCCCAATGAACTGAAGCTACAGAACTTTAGCCAGTGTGAGCACGTGGGAGGGGAAAGTCCCAATCCCAGCAACCCCCGCGAGACTCCTGGCACAAAGCTGGATAGTCGCCATAACAAGTAAGGGCAAGTCATTCTGTGGGTTGAGGGCAAGAAATGGAGGCGGGGACTTGCAGAGTCAGGAGTCTCTCTGAGATGTTGTTGCCATCAACACACGAACGCTTTATGAAAAGATAGAGCTGTGAAAACGAAATTGGTGGAAACCGTTTCTGAGGACTCCTGCCACTGTGTCAAGTATAAAGAATGGAAAGAATTAAGCTTTTATAGTCTATTTTAAGTGGACCACTGCGCTGAGCACTGTGCTCTTTCCTATCCAGCTAGATAGTCATAGTCATCTTTTTGGCTTTTTGAAATGGAGTCTTTGTAGTCAGGGCCGGCCTGGATTTCTCCGCAGTCTTCCTGCTTTTAGGCCTCCCAAGTACAGGGATGAAACAACATGGGCAGCTAAAAATTTTCCCCCTCATTAGCGAAAATGTCACTTTAGAAAGGCTTTTCCTAATATGTCAATCTAACCTGTTCTCCGAGATACTTTATACTTCCCCACCTTGTTTAATTTCCTGTACAGTCCTTATCACTATCTGTAGAGATTGTTTTCACAGCCTTCAATTGCACAGCAAAAAAATTTAATGGAGATTGAGAATTCGTGAACTATTTAATTCATTGCTATTTATTCCAGTGCCCCGTACAGTGCTGAGTAGGAAGTAAGAACTTGATAATAAATATCGAATGAATGAAGGGAGGGAGAAGGAGGGAGAGAGGTGGGGAGAAAGAAAACCTTATTTCGAGGTTGCGGGATTCAAAACAAAATAGTCAAGGGGGGCAAAAACTGTAGGAATTAAGCGCCCTCTGCAGGCCAGGGAGGATAGGTGCTTTAAGAATTACCCCTAGGAGACTGTAGGGGGAGCGCGTGTAGTTTTCACCAAGGCCAGTTCAGACTACAATTCCCAGAAACCTCTAGGAATTCTCTACCGCTTGAGGATTGGGCAAAGTCGTTCTTTCCCGCCTTACCGCTCAGAATCGGATGAAGATGCGAAGAGCCTATCGGAAGGTGGCCCGACTCCCGCGAGAACGAGAAGCACTGGCGGCGCCTAGCGACCCTAGGCGCTTCGCTTTGGAAATTCGTTTCCCGGTGTTTGCTTTAGGTTGTGGGGTTTGGTTTACTCTTTCCAGAAGGGGAAAGCGGACTCAGAGCTGTGCAGTTCTGCGCCCGGATTCCTGGGAACGGTAATGCTGTCTAGCCTCGGCAGCTGGTAGCCGGCTCAACGAGGTTTGCCCGGCCTCTGCCTTCCGCGGACTAACTCTACAGAATGAAGACGTCGGAGGAGCGACTCCTAGCTCCGGATAGCCTCCCTTCTGACCTGGCCCCAACCCTAGTGCCCCAAGGTTCCCCCGCGGACAAAAATACAGACTCTGAACCGGTGCCTCCGCCATGCGGTGGTGATGACCAACCCCAGCTAGCCACAGATCCCGTGGCTGGCTCAGTTGTGTCCCAGGAGCTTCAACAAGGGGACTCAGCTCCTCTGGAAGTAGAATTTAATGCTTCCAGTGAGTTGAGTCCTCGAATCGAGGAGCAAGAAGTTTCTGAAAATTCAAGCCTTTCCGTAGAAGAAACGAATCGGCCGGAGTTGGAGTCAGGAGAAGCCACGGAAGGTGTGTCTGAGGAACCCGCTGCAGTGGATGAGGGGGACACGTAAGTGACTCTGGAATCTGAGGAGCCTGGATCTGTGAAAACGACAGCCACCAATCCTCAGCTCCATTCCACTTCTGTTTTGCTCTGACGACCCACGTTTGTTGTTTCTCCGTCTCCTTTTCAGCTTTTGGAACTACTGCTTCTCGCAGGTACCCCGATACCTCAGTGGTTCCTGGTCCGAGTTCAGCACCCGCTCCGAGAACTTCTTGAAAGGTTGTAAGTGGTAAGTACGACGGGCAAGGAGATGGCCACCTTCGGGAGTTTCATCTTAAAACCCACCCATACTTGGCCCCTCGTGGTTGAGATAGGGTCTTGTCAAGTTGCCCAGACTAGCCTGGAACTTGGTCCTCTGCCTCAGCCTCTCCAGTAGCTGGGATTACAGATGTGCGCCACCACTCTGCACGAGCTGGTTTCCCTAGAGCTGGTGTCTTCTCAAGGACTCAAAGGCTAGCTGTAGCCCTAGCGCTACGGCTGGAAATCGAAGCTCCTTCTGGGTTTCTAATTTTCCTGTATTTTTAGGGCCCCTGATGGTTCCTGTATCTTGACCAGTAGTGCTGATAATGTCCTACGGATTTACAACCTGCCCCCAGAATTGTACAGTGAACAAGAGCAGGTGGATTATGCCGAAATGGTAAGGGTAGGGGCTGACTCTGCACCTTCACCAGTTGCTGCTCGCTAGTGCCCTTCCTGTCATCTGTTCACAGACAGGATTTTCCTTCACCACCGATTTCCATGTACATCATTTTCTGCCTTGAATTAAGAAGTCATGTAAAGACCAGTCAGGAACCAGTGTTTTCTGTGACAATGTGTGTTTCTGGGTGTTTATTGAATGATTTCCAGTTGGTGCTGGGGGTGTAGCTCAGTTAGCAGAGTGCTCGCCTAGCATTACACACAAAGCCCATGTTGGAGCCCCCACACATCGTAAACTGGGTGTGCTGGCTTACTGGTAATCACAGATCTCCAGAGTGGAGAAGAGGAGTAAATTCAAGGTCATCCTCAACTGCATAGCAAGCTCTAGACTCCTGTGTTTGTGTTGAGCTCGTGTCGAGCCATGGTTGAAGAGCTGCTTGTGTTTTTTGGGTGGTGCTTAAATGCATGTCAATAAATAAGATCATTGCACATTACAACAAATGCTCTAAAAGTCCCAGGCAGGCATTTACTTCAGCCTGTGAGCTACAGTGCACCTGAGCAGTGTTGTGAGACTCCGTATCTGTGTACTCTCCCCCTCCTTTCTTTTAATCCCAGCACTTGGGCGGCAGAGGTTGACGGATCTCTGGGAGTATGAGGCTGGCCTGGTCTACCGAGGGAGTTCCAGGGCAGCTGGGGCTATATGGAAAAAAACCCAAACCAAACACAGGAAGATTTATTTTTAATTTTTAAGTATGTGTGTGGGTAATGAGCTTCAGAGCTGAGGGGTCTCTGCAGGTATCAGGCAGGCAGGAAAAGGAACCTCAGGTGAGAATGAAAACTTGGTTCAGATTGGCTTTCATCCGTGTGGATCATGATGCATGCTGGGGAGTCTGATCTCAGGTAGTTTATTACAATAGTGAACGCAACATAATTTGGAAAAGGTTCCTGGTGTAATGCAATCTCCAGTGCACAAGGAAGCATAATTACATTGAAACTTGACATGTCATTTTGTCATTTATTCCAAGAAGATGGGTTCTGGAGATTTAGGGCCTAAGGAAGGGTCTGGCTTTATCTTGTTCATACAGATGATGTACAGGTCATTTGGGCTATTAGCCATTTCTAGTCCTGGTAGTGGGAGCTTGGGAAGCCCCTGTCTGTAAGGCTCATTTACATTACTAGCCACCTCTGGTCTTGGTTGAAGGAACTTGATATGGCCTGGCCCAACAGATAACACAGATCACAGGACTATTAATCACTTTCAATTCCTAGCTTTCTGTATGGAAGAATAGGGTTTTTACCTGTAGGCACAAGGACCTTTGTGTTCCTAAAAGAGAGGCAAGCTGGAGTTTATAGGTAGTTTGAAACCATCTGACACGGGTGCCGGGAACTGAACTTGGATCCTCTGCTAGTTAAATGCTCTTAACCTCTGAGCCATCTTTCCAGCCACCTCTTTTTGAGACAGGTCTCATGCTGGTTTCTAACACATTATGTAGCTGAGGCTAGCCTCGAACTCCTGGTTTTCCTTCCTCCTTTCAAGTGCTGGAAATTATAGGCATCATTTGTTGTCACACCCAGGTAAAAAGTTGGGGTTTTTTTTTTTGTTTTTATATTTAAAAATTGTTTTAATGTATATGAGTCTGAATGTACATCTTTGTACCACATGCATACAGGGCCTATGGAAGCCAGAAGATAGTCAGATCCCCTTTGACTAGAGTTCCAGGCAGTTGTTAGCTGTCATGTGGGCAATGGGAATTGAACCCCAGGTCTTCTAGAAGAGCAGCTAGTGCTCTTAACTGCTGAGCCATTTCTCCAGCATTCCTACTCCTCCACCTCTTTGAGACAAGATCTTATGTAGAGAAGGCTGACCTCAAACTCAAAGCAGCTATCATCTAAGGCCTTGAATTCCTGATCAGCTGGCTCCACCTATAAGTGCTGAGGTTGCCTACCTAGTGCACATAGGCCCTGGGTTTGACTCCAGCACTGTCAGGAAAACTACACTCAGTTTTAGAGGCTAGATAGTCAAAGGTTAAAGCAGCATGTAGCAGGATTCTAGAAACAGCCCCATCCTCCCACCTGACCCCCACCCCTCTGCCTCGCCTTGTCAAGCCTCTACCTCTAAGCTAAACTGCTAGCCCCTTTCTCATAGTTTATAGCCACAATCTTATCCGGGAACCCAAACTCATGAGCTCATTTAATCCTATTTCTTTTTTGTTTTTTGTTTTGAGATAGGGTCTTACTATATAGCCTCAGCTGGCATGAAACTGTGTAGACCATGTAAAGTGTATGCATGTTTTGCCTGTATATATGTGTGCCTGTAGGGGCCAGAAGAGGGCACTGGAACTGGTCACAGAAGGCTGTGGTCTGCCATGTGTGTACTGGGAGTTGAACCTAGGTCCCCTAGAAAGGCAACCAGTGCTCTTGATCACCGAGCCATCTCTCTAGCTGCTTTTTTTTTTTTTTTAATATTTTTCGAGACAGGGTCTTACTATGGAGCCCTGGCTGGAACTCACTATGTAGATCAGACTGGCCTCAAACTCAGAGGTCCTCTTGTGTCTGCTTCTGGATTGTCAAGCTTTTCCCCCCTTGAGATAAGGTCTCATCTGCAGACTGATCTTGAGCTCCATAAGTAGCTGAGGATGACCTTGAATTCCTGATCTTCATGCTTACATCTCCACATCACTGGCATGTGCTGCTCCACTCTACGTAAACAAAAAAACGTAGGTGGGAAAAAAAACCTTTGTGTGTACATGTGATACGTGTGTATGCATTTTGGGGCCATGCAGAGGTCAGAACACACCTCTGGGTATTGGTCACTGCTTTCCATGTTGAGACAGGGTCTCTTGCTCTGCTGCAGGTGGCCTGCGAGCTTCTGGGGATTGTCTTGTCTCTACTTTGTATCTTGTCATAGTCGCTCTGGGATTACAGGCAGGGGCTACTGCATCTGGCAGAAGCGGGTTGTGGAATTGTGGAAAGAGAGTGAGTGAACTTGATGGTTAGAGGTGGCAATGCCAATTCGCTGAGGACCAGCGCATGCTTGACTGTTGGAGCAAGTGGCAGATGTAAATTGAGGGGAATGGCTGCCATTCTGAAGAAGTAAATGCATGACATTACCAGGTCCTCATGCCATATGAATCTATTGCTTTCCAGTCATTGTTCAAGCGAGGTTGTTGTTGTTATTTTGAGACAGGGTTTCTCTGTATAAGAGACCTGGCTGGTCCTGAAACTCATTCTGTAGACCAGGTTGGCCTGAGCTCTGAACTCACAGAGATCTACCTATCCCTGCCTCCTGAGTGCTGGGATTAAAGGCCTGTGACACCATACCCGGCTATTATTAGGCGGCGGTAGTGGGGTGGGTGGGTGGGTGGATGGTGGTGATGCCGATGGCCATGTTTTGCCTGGTACATGTTAGGTAGGCACTCAACCATGGAGCTGCAGCCCTGGTCCTCCTCATCCTCTGTTTTTTGTTGTGGTTGTTCTTGTTTTTGAGTTACACATGGTGGGGAGAGGAGCTTTAAAGGAACTAAGAAGGCTCAGGAAACCTTTTCACACGAAGGGCCTGGCAGCATCTTAAAGACAGAGCAGAAGGAAAAGGAGAGGCCCCTCTCTATGGGCATGAGTACTGAGCTGGGTAAAAAAAGATAAAGGTGGAGGGAGTACCAGCTTCCCACGCCTCTGTGCCTCCGGCCTAGGGATAAAATACTTCTGCCATGACTTCCCTGCAGTGGTGGACTGGACTCTTCGACCAAAAGTAATGCTTGCTTCAGTCACTCTGTCACAGCAAGGAGAAAAGTAACCATACCTCAGCATCCCTGTTTCTCAAAAAACGAAGATGCGCCATAATCCAGCCCCTGCAGGTCCAATCTTCATCTCTGTCAGAGGCAGTCTCTCCAATGTACCCTGGTCTGGAGATGTCCCAGAGCCTTTTACCTTCTCCCAGAACTCAGACATACGCAACCTCTTACCCAGCTCTAGCACCAGGCTGCCCTTTTTTCTGGAACCAGGAAGACTCCCAGAAAGGTTAACCAGTCAAGATGGCACTTGAATTGTAATCTCAGTATGTGTGAGACAACACAGAACCACCATAGGACTGACATGTGTCTGATCTGGTACATAGTGAGTCCCATGCCAGCTAGGGATACCACCTCAACAACAAAGAGACACACAGGGCTGGAGAGATGGCTCAGCAGTTAAGAGCACAGACTGCTCTCCTGCAGAAGTCCTAAGCTCCATTCCTGTACCCATGTCAGGCAGCTCACAATCCCCTGTGAGTCCAGCTCCTTTCTGGCCTCTGTAGGCACCTGCACTTATATGTACAGATGTACAGACATGGATACACTCAATGCAAAATAAGTCTTAAAAAAATCTTTAAAAACAAACGAACAAACAAAACTTTAAAAAGCCAGAGCTGGGCGAGATGGCATATTGCCTTTATCCCAGCACTTGGGCGGCAGAGGCAGGTGGATCTCTGAGTTTGAAGTCAGCTTGGTCTACAAATCTAGTTCTAGGACAGCCAGGGCTACACTGTCTTGGATAAGGGTGAGAGGGGTAACGGTAACCAAAGACTCACATGAAAGTATCCATTAGCCTCAGACACTAGGAATCCCGTCTTCTAGCTTATCTAGATCACCGTGACATTGTGACACACACGCTGGTCCACATACCCCATCTGCCCTATATCACACTTGCCAACTCCCCCAAACCAGTGGTTCTCAGCCTGTAGATCTCTCAACCCTTCCGAGGCCCAACGCTTCTTTCACGGGAGTCACCTAAGACGGAAGGACAACACAGATATTACAATTTATAACTAACAAAATTATAGGCAATGAAGTAGCAATGGAAATGATTTTATTGTTGGGGTTACCACAACTGTATTGAAGGGTTGTGGCATTAGGACAGTTAAGAACCACTGATCTAGTCCATCCTCTGGAGAGGGCCGGTGAGAGCCGGCTAAGCCTACAATGGTTTGAAGAAGAGGCTTATCATCAGAACCTAGACAGGAAAATCCAGTTGCTGCACATGGGCCAGCCTGGGCTATGTAGTAAGCTCCAAGACATTCTGAGCTGCAGAATGAGACCTTGTCTCAAAATGAATAAACTAACAAGCAAACAGAAAGCCACCATTACCTACCACTTTACAAAATAGCACTTGACGTTTCTTTCTGTTTATGTGTCTGTAACGCTGTGGTACATGGTTTTGATTCCTGCTTTTCAACAATTAGATGCTAAATGTTTTTATTTTTTTTTTATACAGTGATCCAGGCTTCATAGTTCCTGTGTTTAATGGTGTGTGTCGAGTGCTTTTGATAGGTTTTGTTTAAAAATAGAACAAACCCTTTCTCTTTTGGACATTTGAGTTCTAAGATTTTAATAGACATTATTCTTTAGATAGCTAGCTGGGTGTAGTAGCAAATACCTGTGCAGTCCTAACATTCAGGAGACTGAGGCAGGGGGATTGAGAGGTTAAAGCAACCTGGCCTGCACATAGATTGTTCAGTGGGTATTTCAAGAAATAACCTTAGCTCCAACAGTGTTTGCGCATGTAGACATATGTCTATGTATAGGTATTTATATGTTACTGGTTTGTGATATAGAGATTTTGTTTTCCAAATTTTCCAGTGCCTTCTTTCTTTTTCTTTTTTGCTGTTAGCGATCTGTGTAAACTTGTTCTTTCGAGACCTTGATGCCTAAGTATTCTCCTTGGCTTTTCCCACACCCCAGTTCTGAGGTTCAAACTCTTGGCTTTATACATGCTTATTAGGGCAGAGCTATGTTCTCACCTAGTTCCTGGTTTTTAGGCTGGGTCTTGGTATCCCAAACTGACCTTGAAGTTAGATCTTTCTGCCTCAGCCTTCTAAGTGTGGGATTTCAGGCATGTGCCCTTAGCTCTAGCTGAGTGGTCTCACTTTTCCAATGTCTGAGAGCTCAGTGTTTGAAAACAGATAAAATCAATGTAAGTAGGACTGTAGCTCAGGGGTAGTGTGCTTGCCCAGTGTATGAAGATGTTTTTTGGGTATAGTTGGCCCTCTCTCTGTGCTTCCAACATTATACAACTGCAGGTTCAGAATATCTGATAAACATGGAGTCTGTCCTAACATGTTTGGAACGTGTCTTCGTCTCCTAAAGCATTTGGCACAACAGCTGTCCATGTGACTTTTACACTGTAGTAGTAATGAAGAGTAACCTAGAGATTGAAGCATAGGAGAGGGTATGTGTAAGTTCTGTGCAGACACTCCAGCATTTTACAGAGTCTGTGAGACTGACCAACAGAGGTGGGTCTGTTTGGGGGACTGACCTGGAATCAGTGCCTCTTGGGTACTTACCGAGAAGAGACTGGATTTCCATATACCTGTGTGAACCACCTTCTCCCTGTGTAGTTTCCCCTCTTCTCTGTCTTTTCACAGAGCTTTCTAGAACTCTTAGCTCACCAGCCTGTTTCCTGACTAGTCATACCATGTGATTCTTGCTGCGACTCTGACCCTCTAAGATACTTTGCATCTTTGACACCCCTTTTTCATATTGGTGATGGAGGCGTCCTCATCCCCCAGTGCAGGAGCTAGGCAGCTGTTTTGCCATCCTTGAAAGATCTTTTCAAATTTCTTACTTCTGAGGATGTTGACCCCTCACAGCCTTTTGTGTCTTCATCATCTTCGTGGCCTCAGTTCAGTCAGAAGCCATGGTCTCATCCTGTAATCCCCTTCCCTGCCCTCCTGCATCATTAAACACCGATCTCATTAAGCCTTTCTAATCTTGCTAATCAGCCATGACACTCCTTCTCCCTTGGACTTTAATTCAGGATCCAGTTAATTTGGGTTTTATGTTACTAACAGTGTTTGTTGCCTGTCCCCGTATGCTCATGAAAACATTCCTTGCCTACTGGAGAGGTGGCTCAGTGGTTAAGAGCACTTGTTGATCTTGCAGAGGACCCAAGTTTTATTCCAAGTACCAAACTGGTGGCTCACAACCATCTGCAACTCCAGTTCCAGGGGATCTGACACCCTTTTCTGACCTATGAGGGCATTAGACACACATGTGATACATATTCAAACTTGCAGGCAAAGTTCTCAGAAACAAGAAATAAAAATAAACGAGTAAGCCTGTGATCTTGCCCTAGATGTTGCGAACACTGCTGAGCAGAGCAGGCAGGACCCTAAGACCCCTCACTGCGGTGAGGAGCAAAGAGGACTCCTGAGCATGAAGCCGGAGTGTGAAGGTGTGGACAGCTTTTCAGAGGAAGCACCTAGGCTCTGGAATGACTTACATTCCATCTGAAGGCGTTACAGGGGAGGGGAGGAGTAGCATTACAAACAGAGACTGCTCTTGGGAGGCCCATGGCTGAGAATAAATGGAATTGTTATCTCATGGGGCTGGAGAATAAAAGTAGTCCATATTGTGATTTTTTGTTTGTTTGCTTTTCAAGACAGAGGTTTTTGCTTAGCCCTGGCTGTCCTTGAACTCACTTTATGGAAAGGGCTGGCCACAAACTCACAGAGATCCCATCTCCCTCAGCCTCCTGAGTGCTGGGATTACAGGCGTGTGCCACTGCCACCTGACAGGTTTTGCAATTATTAATAGAGATGATTAATAGACGTCAATAGTAAATATGAGTTTTGACAAGTGAATTATAGGTAGGAGCACATAATGGACGTCTTCATATGGAGAAGAGGTCTACATGGAGTCTCCAAAGTACTTCAGCAGGAGAATGATACTGTGTAGAATCCCAGCTTACGTAGGTCTTGGGTCAGGTATGGCTAATGGATGGGTGGGCTTGAAAGTAGGGTGGAGGGAGGTCTGGGGAGCACTGGGATGCAGCAGAAACACTGGCAAGAAGGCAGCAGCTTGTGATGGCTCTCAGAAGAGGGGTGGAGGGGGGGAGAAGACAGAAGCTTGCAGGGAAGATTGTCAAATTGATGTTGGGCTAGACCAGGAGTGGCAAGGGTGGCTGAGGATGGGGTGTATCTTAGTTTGCTTTTCTGTGGCTATGATTAGAAACAAGTGACCCCGTCTACTTACTGGCTGTTCCCAAGCTCACGTTTAGCCACTGTTCTTAATATAGTCCAGGTTCACCAGCCCAGGGATGGCATACCTACAGTAGGCTGACCCTTCTACATCAACCAGCATTGAGAAAGTGTCCCAAGAACATCCCTACAGGGCAGTGTGCGGTCTGTGTAATCCCTCAGTTGAAGTTCCCTCATTCTCAGTGCTTCTAGGTTCCTGTCAGGTTGGCAGCTGAAGCAAGTATCCTAGGTGCATACTAGATTTCCAAGCCAGTATGGGGCCTGGAGCAGCAGGTTCTGGGTCAGTTAAGGATCAGTAGAGTCTAAGGTGCCTATGGGAATCAGTCGAGCTATCCCTCAGGTAGGCAGCTGTATAGATTCAGGGTGATGGGGTCAGGCTGGCCTCACTATGCAGTTCTCTAAACTCTGTCTTTTTTCTTTGTTTCCAGAGCTGTGGATTTATAGTATGTGCCACCATATGTGGGTTAATTTTCTCTGTATTTCTTAGGCACATGGTTCCATAATTTATAGGAAGGACTTTTGGTTGTGAGCCTAGCCTTTAACGGCTGAGCCATCTCTCCAACCCAGGAAGGACTTTTTAAAACAGTATTACACCAACCCTTTGTAAGCTCTTTGTTGACTTCACCCAATCATGACATCATTTTCTATGCTGTCACCCTGTGTGTCTATCATACTTCAGCTGCCAACCTGACAGGAACCTAGAGTCACCCACGAATGAGTATGAGACCGTATATGAAGCATAAGTAAAAAAATAGGGCAAACTGTCTTAGGTTCCCTTTACAGTATAGCTGGCAATACCAAGTTAGGCCATAACAAAACACCATTTCACAACCAAGGAACAGAATAGCCAGGCCTGGACATAGCTACTCATAATCCCACCGCTTTGAAGGCTGAGGCAAGAGGAGGAGCAGCCTCTGGCTTTGTGAGATGTCAGCTTTGTCCAGAGCCCACAGCACTGTTTACTCTCAGCAGCAACATTTAAAAGTGCCTGGTGTTCTTTTTCTTCCTGTCATTGCCTGTATTTCGTTTTGTTTTTGTAGTGAGGAGGATCAAAGCCAGGGCTTTGAGCTACATTCCAGCACACTGTCAAACTTTTTGTTTTTCCTTGTTGTTTTTTTAGAGTGTGTGTGATGTGTAGGCACGAGTGCCGGTGTGCTACGGCAGACTTGCACTCTCTCCTTCCGTCTCTGTGAGGTCAAACTGAGGTGGCCAGGTTTGCACAGGCGCCTTCACCCCCTGAGCCCACTCACCCCCACCCGTTTTTCTTTGTTGTTTTCATTTTGTTTGGAGACAGGGTTTCAAGTAGCCCTGGCTGGCTTTAGACTTGCCACATATCTAAGAAGAACTTTGAACTCATCACCCTCCTGCCTCTCTACCTCTGGAGTACTAAGATTACTGGATTACTGACATGAGCCATTATGCCTGGTTGTATGTGGTGCTGGGAATCTAGCCCAGGGTTCTGTGGGTGTCAGGTGCCCTACTCACCCAGCTACAGCCCCTTGTCTTTCAGTTTTTGAGGCAGTGTTTTCCTATGTAGCTAAGGTTGGTCTGTATTTTTTTTTTCTTTTAAGATTTATTATTTTTGCCAGGCAGTAGTGGTGCACACCTTTAATCCCAGCACACAGAAGGCAGAGGCAGGCAGATCTTTGTGAGTTGGAGGACAGCCAAGACTACACAGAGAAACCTTGTCTTGATCAAAACAAGAACAAAGGAATACATTGTTGGCTGGCCTTGATTCTCAACAAGTGCCTTTATCCACTAAGCCATCTTTCAGTCCTGGCATGCTATTCTTTAGGTATTACAGGTTGGCCTTGAACTCACAGCAGTTCCTCCTGTCTCAGGTTCAAATAAATGCTGCGGTTACAGGCAAGAGACATCTGGGTAGAAAGGTCATAGGTATTTGCTTGTTTGTGGCAGAAAAGATTGACTCAAGGGCCTGGAGCCGGCCAGGCAGGTGCTGTCCCCTGAGGTATGGCCACAGCCCTCATTTTGCTTAAGTGTTTATATGTTGGCTGAGGATGTGGTCTGCTTAGTAGAGTACCTGTCTCACAAACGTAAAGCCCTTGGTTCCTTCCCCAGCAAGGCAGAAGCGGGCTCTGATGACCCACACCTGTAACCCTGCCCTGTGGAGGAAGGAGGATCAGAAGTTCAGGGCCAGTATATAAGATCTATGAAACTCTGTCTGGGGAGCAAATATCTGAGGTGGTCCTACAGGTAAAGATCTGAGTTAGATTTCTAGGTCCCACATACAGAAGGAAAGAACCTGTTGGCTTCAGGTCATCCTCTGGCTCCCACGTGCATGCAGTACTAAGTATGAGCATGCACACATGCACAGTATTTAAGAAGTCTTTGCAGTTTTGGACTTTTATTTATTTTTGCATTGCTGGGGATCAGACTCGGGGCAAGTGGTGGGCAATCAACTTTGTCACTGAGCTAAATCCCTGGGGCCTGATAATCTTTTTAAGGGATATAAAATGCCACAGACCCTGATTGGTTCTTTGTCATTAGATTAGGATATTATTTGTATCTTCCAGAAGTGTTTAAAAAAATTATGAATCTGCTGCATTTTGGTGGCCCAAGTCTGACAGTAGTGCCTGAGTTAAATGCTAAACAGTAAGAGTTGTGTTCTTTATGCCCCATCTGCTTTCTCCTACCTGGATAGTCTCCCACTGGGTCATAGCTCCCCCAGGGGGGCATGCAAGTTTTTGCCTGCTTTCCCCTGCCAGTGACCCCAGCATTCCCACATCTCTGTCCAGGTTCCTGTCCTTCGGATGGTGGAGGGTGATACCATCTATGATTACTGCTGGTATTCTCTGATGTCCTCCACCCAGCCAGACACCTCCTAGTAAGTAGTAATGTCCCTCGCTGTGCACTTCACCATGGTGCCTGTCATCTCCTTACCCAGCCCACATATCCAGTTTCAAGAAGGGCTACTGGGAGGGAGGGAGAAGGTGCTAAGTGTGTCCTTTTGACAGAAGTTGAGAGGGCTTTGACAGTCAGAGCCAAGTCTGAGCATCCATGTTTCTCTCAGTGTGGCCAGCAGCAGCCGGGAGAACCCGATTCACATCTGGGATGCATTCACTGGAGACCTCCGGGCTTCCTTTCGCGCTTACAACCACCTGGTACTGACTTCCCTGTCCTGCACTGTGCTCATTGTGGCCTAGCCCTCCGTTTTGGAAGACAACTGAAGCTTTGCAGGCCTGTTTCCAGCCCTCTCTTGCTCCTAGGACGAGTTGACAGCAGCCCACTCACTCTGTTTCTCCCCGGATGGTTCCCAACTCTTTTGTGGCTTCAACCGGACTGTGCGTGTCTTTTCCACATCCAGGCCTGGCAGAGACTGTGAGGTTCGAGCCACATTTGGTAAGCCTCCAAGGTGGGGGAGACGAAAGAGTAGCTCCTGTGAAGCCTCCCTGAGTGAGCTGGGGCACCTGTGGGGTTTCTCATTGTTCACAGTACAAGCCAGGGAGGCACATGCCAGCTCCACAAGAGACAGCGACCTCTGAGCATGGAGGAAACTCTCCCCAGGCTTTTGTACCACTGAACTTTAGAAAGTTGAAGGTGAAGGGGAGTCCCATTTCCTGTAGGCCTTTAGCTCTTTATCCCTTCCAGGGAAAAGTGGTATGTGAGAGGGAAGAGGTGTGCACGCTAGGTTCTTTAGGGAACTGAGTGATCTGGGAACCATCAGAGATCTTCAAATTGTTTTCCACAAACACGATTGGGGGGTGAGTCCCAGCGCATCAGTACTCGGGCAGGTGGAGGTCCTTAGCTACTTAATGTCCTGTGCTAACTGTTCTCTTGTTTCCTCCCCAGCCAAAAAGCAGGGCCAGAGTGGCATCATCTCCTGTATTGCCTTTAGTCCAGCCCAGCCCCTTTATGCCTGTGGCTCCTACAGCCGTACCCTAGGCCTGTATGCCTGGGATGATGGTTCGCCTCTTGCCTTGCTGGGAGGCCACCAAGGGGGTATCACCCACCTTTGCTTTCACCCTGATGGCAATCTCTTCTTCTCAGGAGCCCGAAAGGTATTGGTCAGAGCCCAAAGCATGTGGGTAGTCAGGAGTGGAGATGTCATCTGTAACGTGTTGAAATGTGCCAAGTTTGAGGGACTCTGGGAGGCTGAGGTGGAGTCAGAGGAGAGAGTGGCTGACTCCAGACCCCTGTTCTTATCTTCAGGATGCTGAACTTCTGTGCTGGGATCTCCGGCAGCCGGGCCACCTCCTGTGGTCTCTGAGTCGGGAAGTGACCACCAATCAGCGCATCTACTTTGATCTGGACCCGTAAGTGGCTGTGGCTCCTTCCAGGCTCAAGTAAGGATGTCAGAGTCTTGCTGAAGGGTTCTAGGCCCCTGGATATGAATGGCTTCTGCCCCCAGGGTGATGCCTGTCTTCCTTCTTTCCCAGGAGCGGGCAGTTCCTAGTGAGTGGCAACACCAGTGGAACTGTCTCTGTATGGGATATCGGTGGAACTTTCAGTGGCAGCAAGCAGCTGGAACCCGTGATGACTTTTCTGCCCCAGAAGGACTGCACCAATGGAGTCAGGTCCTCATTCACTGAAGGAGCTTGGGGCTAGGGCTTGAGAGGAAGGTGGATTATTTCTTGGGTATTATCCTGACCTCGGTGCTGACTGACTGCTCTCTTCTCCAGCCTTCACCCTACCTTGCCTCTACTGGCCACTGCTTCTGGCCAGCGCATGTTCCCAGAGCCCACCAATAGTGGGGATGAAGGTGAGCTAGATCTTCCTCTGCTCTCCCTGTGCCACGCCCATCCTGAATCTCAGCTTCAGCTCTGGTGGTGTGGAGGGGGACCTGACCCCAGTAGCCCTGATGTGGACCAGGATGAGAAAGGGACAAGGAAGGACAGAGGCAGTGGGGATGAGTTAATAATATAAAGACTTTGTACCACACTGGAGTCATTGTGTCTGTTTGGGGTGGCAAGTGACTGGTGGGAGTTTGGTAGGGGCGGTAGTAGGTTCCTTTGTCCAGCATCTTTGGGGTCTGGCATATTGTTCCCAAAACCAGGGGCTGAGAGGTGGGACCAGGCAGGAGCCAATGAAGTGCTGAGCATGGTGTGAAGTCAAGCAGGTGGGGGTGGGGTCTCATGCCATTGACGGTGGTTGCTAGGCAACTTGGTAAACTGAGGAGCAAACCTGTTTGAAAGCTCATTCCTGAGGTGGCTGCATCAAGGGTCAGGGTGAGCTGACCTGAGCAGGGGTGGCAGGAGCTCGGTGTCAGACCAGTGTGACTGTGTGAGACTAAGCAGACAGTGACAGACAAGTTAGTGCTGATGACTGCACACTGCACTGTTTACCATCATCCAGCTGCAGAAGAGAAGAGTGCAAGACACAGTGTCCCACTGCACCCCAGTAGGCAGAGGCAAGGACACACAGGAAGGAGTAAATGGAAAAACACAGCTGCTTCTTATTGGTCTCTCTGTAGACTGCAGCTCCCGGGCAAGGGGCTTGCTCGTTCTTCCCGATTCTCCATCTGTCCACTCTCCCCCCTCCCCACACACCTTGTCAGATACCCAGAATGGGAGTCTTTGAAGAGATGCTGTCAACGGGGCCACGGTGGGGACCTCAGTCAAAGGGAAAGGAGCAGCCTGTGGAGGATTGGGCAGGAAGGAGAGGAATGTCGCCCTGCCGGGAGGTGCTGAAAGCCTTGGTTCTTACACCCAAGAAGGCAGCTCCTCCCTTCCCCCAGGATAATTGGAAACAGCCCTTCCTGTGGATTGCAGCTTTGGGGTTATAGGTACCCCGTTTCCTCTCCCAGTCTTACTTTTCTCTATGATCACCCAAGAAGGGCCGAAATTTACTACTCCCTGGTCTCTTCGCCTAATCTACAGAAAACAGTACAGGGTCAGAGAAGCTGTGACAAAAGGAACCCCAGGAAAGGGGAGTTCGGCAGCCTAGGCTGTGTTTTCAGGGGTTTTCCTAAACTCCCTGTGTGACCTTGGGCAAGTCACGGGGTCCCCTCTCAACCTGGGTAGCTCTGCCCCCTCCCACTTCACACAGGTAGCCCATCAACTTAGCGTTACTTTGTGAAGTGCCTAGCATTCAAGGTTATCATTATCCTCTCCAGGCAGCCCGGAAAGCCGAGGTGTTGTTTTGGAAGGGAAGAGGAGCAGGCTGTGGGAGCAAAGGGGGAAGGTTTTTCGGGGTGGAGAGGGCAAGAGCCTTCTGGATGCTAGGAAGAGTCCAAACGCCCAGGCAGTCGGAGGGCAGGAAGGAAAGCAAGCAGAAACTCAACCAGAGACGGACACTGCCAGAGACAAAGGGGGCGTGAGAGACCGCGCTGGGCAGCGAGGTGGGGTGGCGGACGGGAGGGAGGTGCGCGAGGTGAGGGAGGTGTGGGGGGCGTGGGCCGCGGGATGCGACGCCCGCTCCGACTGAGCTCCAGCTCCGGTTTTTCCCTCCACCATGCTCTCCCCCTCCCCGCCTCTCCTTTAACTCCCCCCTCCTGGGCTCGGGACTGGTTTCCTCCCTTAGCCCGCTGCCCTCAATCCCGGCGAGGCTGGGGCTCCAGCTCGGTGTCTCCTTCGCTGCCTTGCCCGGAGCCCCATGTCGCCCCCGCCCGGCCCTCGGCTCCCCATGTCCCCCACGTAGCCAGGCGCACAAATCCCAAGGTGCGGCGCGTGGGCCGGGGGCGCGTAGGGCGCCTGCAGACGGCCCCTACAAGGGTTCTTGTGGGGCTGAGCGCTCTGGAGCCGGGGCGCAAGCATCGCAGAAAAGAGGGTTCTTGTGGGAACTGGGGTTGACTAGCCACCCACCAGGGTGACTGGGGCTCCACAGCGTGGTAGCCACCCCTGGGGGTGAGAGACTTTGGGGGAGTTGGTGCCCCGCCCCCAGGCCTTGGTAGGGTCATGGGGACCCCCCATTTTGGGCCAGGGGGTGTGCAAGTCGGGGCCCTGCTGCTGTTAGGTTTTGCGGGGCTGGTGTCTGGACTCAGCCTGGAGCCTGTCTACTGGAACTCGGCGAATAAGAGGTGAGTGGCCTGGGACTTGGGAGACTCCAGTCCCATGGATAAGGGATATGGAAGCTTTGAGACTAACGGGCTAGGATTCTGAGCTGAGAGGAGGCTGGCAGAAGGGTGCTTGCTGTAGCACCGAGGTGAGGTGACAGGTTACAAGACAGAGCAATGATCTTGGGAGCCAGACTCCTAGTCTCACAGAGCTGGTTGTGGGTGGTGATACCATGTGTCAGGAGTTAGGAGACCTTAAAGGGGCAAAGATAAAGTTCACGGGCAGCGGGAGGGCACTGGAGTGGCTATTTGGATCTGGAGACCTGTGTCATCTGCGTTGAAGGGAGCCTGGTTAATGTCAGCTCTCAGGAGAGAGGTGCTGAATGGGTGCTGCTGAGGTACTGAGGGGAAGGGCAGGGATGTGTAGCTCCCAGGAGGCACTCTGTGTTGCAGATGATAGGGAAGGGGGTTCAGTTTGGGGCTATAGAACAGCCCACCCAAGGTTCCTTGACTCTCAGTCTGTGTTCCAACTCAGTGTTCATAGCCAGAGGACTAGTGAACCATTGGCTGAACAGTTTGTCAGCTAGAACACGTTCCTGTCTTCCTGGTTTGGTGGATTCTTTCCGGAAACCCCTCAAGGCTCCCTCCTTCCCTCTTGCCACTGGAGTCCTGAGGGTACCATTGCCCTCTCCAGTCATCTTGGCCGCAAACTCTCCCATTGGGGACTCCGTTCCCTGGCATGCTTGCTTTGCTTGGGAAGAGGCCAAGGGTCAGTCACACAGGGCAGACAGAACCTATGGGAGGTCATCTAAGTGATTTGCTTCCATGACATTTCTTATCCCCACCATCCCAAGAGTTCTGTGTTTCAGAAACTTCCTCCTTCGCTGGGGCGGTTTCGAGAGGTCATGGGAGGGGGGAGTGGACTTGAGAGTTCTTCAGGTACTTGGTCTTAATACTAGCTCTGCCCTTCGCAGCTGTGTGGACTTAGGCTTGTCACTTAACCTCTCTGAGTTTGTTTCTTCAGTCCTCACAGCTGTTCTGAGGATTGGAGGCAAGGTATTTGGTCATATTATATACTCGTGAAAGGAGAGGTAGGACTGGTTTGTTTGTTTGTTTGTTTTTTTGCTTTCTGGCCTCCCTGCCCTGTGCCAATCTTGGTACCCTCTCTCCCTCCTATATCTCAGCGGTGATCACCCATCTCAAGCCCTTCCGCCTGCCAGCAACTCCTGGCTGCAGTTTTAGGGACTAAGTATACCTTGAAGATATAAATTGGGCTGTCCTGATAGCGTTGAGACAAGGCATTGGGGCTTTCTGAGGTTCTTTTGAATGTTGGGGGGGAGCTGGTCATTAGGAGTCTGGAGAGGCGCTGGGCAACAGTCTTGTGGGACCCGGTTTCAACCATGGATGCACAGGTGGGGCTTGCTGTGGTAGGCAAGTTGTGGCTATGCTGGGCCCATCTGGATGTTCCCTGGCCAACTGGCCAAGGAGATGCTGCTAGGAGTTTGTGTCAGCTGTGGTGACAGAAATCAACTACTTCAACTCCACAGCAGGCGAGCACTTTCCTCAGAAAGTTTAAGCCCCAAGGTGGAAGACAGGAAGAATGAATGGTCTGAGTGGCTGGCATCTATACCTCCATTCTCATCAGTCCCATTTTGGTCATTGCCAAACTAGCATTTGCTTCAAGTCTCATTAACTGACTGACTTGGGGAGCTGGTCCAGATCACACCCCCTCCCCCCCCCAACCTTCCTTTACCTTTCCCCCTTTGCCCTGAAATTCAGTGGTGGCCTGGAGGAGGGGGAGGTTCCGTCCCCATGGTTGACTGCCATGGAATAGTGAAATCACCTGGGAGGGGTAGGCTGTGTGGTTCCAGAGAGGCCAGCTCCTTGGTAACTGGCATCCTGTTGCCATGGCAACGGCACTGGTGATGGAGCGGGAGATGGCAGTGTGCATGTGGTGAGGGCGGGCTGAAGAGTGCATTTGGGCACACCAAGGGGCAGGAGACCTCTGAGCCTGGCTCCCTGCTGCTTCTGATGTGAGCTTGCAGAGCCCTTAGTGCCCGAGCTTACTGAACACAGGACTCAAACAAAGGCAATGGGCGGGAGCTAAGAATTGCTGTCCTAGATGGTTGGGAGTGGGGAGGGAAAGCTTTGGTTACCACACCCCTGAGACCTCTTCCCTGCCTACCTTGTCTTCCTTGTAGGTTCCAGGCAGAGGGTGGTTACGTGCTTTACCCTCAGATCGGGGACCGGCTAGATCTACTTTGCCCCCGGGCCCGGCCTCCTGGCCCCCACTCCTCTCCTAGTTATGAGTTCTACAAACTGTACCTGGTAGGGGGTGCCCAGGGTCGGCGTTGTGAGGCACCCCCTGCCCCAAACCTTCTTCTCACATGTGACCGGCCAGACCTGGACCTCCGCTTCACCATCAAGTTCCAGGAATACAGCCCTAACCTCTGGGGCCACGAGTTCCGATCTCACCACGATTACTACATAATTGGTACTGCCAGACATCCGGCAGGGGCAAATTGAATGTCCTTGGGATGGAGGGGAGGAAGGTTAGGACCATTGGAATCCACCATTGTGTGTATAGTAGTGCTCCCTTGGCATTCAGTGGTGCTCCCCCCCCTGGGAATGGTAGGGTTAGACCCAGGAGTGCTGACCTTGGCTCCTGTTCTTATTTTCAGCCACATCCGATGGTACCCGGGAAGGCCTTGAGAGCCTGCAGGGAGGTGTGTGCCTAACCCGAGGCATGAAGGTGCTTCTTCGAGTGGGGCAAAGTGAGTGGGGCTGGGGACACCTGCTAGAAGCTGAGGGAAGTTTAGGTGCAAATCAGGGGCAGTTCGCTCACCCTCCCTCTCCTGTCTTTCCCATCTTCAGGTCCCCGAGGAGGAGCTGTACCCCGAAAACCTGTGTCTGAAATGCCCATGGAGAGAGACCGAGGGGCAGCTCACAGCATAGAACCTGGGAAGGACAGCACACCAGGTAGGAACCAGGAGCCAGGCGCTGCCCTCTCTGCTCCCAGACCCCAGCTGCCCTGCCTTCACCCTCTCCCGCCCTCCCTCTCCCGTTTTGGGGGCGGCGATACAGGAAAGAGGAGAAGAGAGGATGGGAGGGTAGGAGGGAAGTGGAAGCCAAATGAGGAAAAGACTCAATTAGAACTAATTAGCCAAGTCACTGCTTCAATCAGTGCTGTCAGAGAAGTGGGGGGACTACATGGCAGGGAGCTGGAGGCCGGACACCTGGATTTCCATCCGGGTTTGGGGGAGGGAATGTGGGCTACCTAAGGGGCCTGGGTACTGCTGGGGAAGCCCATGGGGACCCCCAGGGCTGGGTGTATCCAATATCCAGATGGTTCCTTCAGCCCCTCCCCCTCTTTCCTCCTTCACCCCTTCCCTGCCAGGTGACCCCAACAGCAATGCAACCTCCCGGGGTGCTGAAGGCCCCCTCCCCCCTCCCAGCATGCCCGCAGTGGCTGGGGCAGCAGGGGGGCTGGCGCTGCTCTTGCTGGGCGTGGCAGGGGCTGGGGGTGCCATGTGTTGGCGGAGACGGCGGGCCAAGCCTTCGGAGAGTCGCCACCCTGGTCCTGGCTCCTTTGGGAGGGGAGGGTCTCTGGGCTTGGGTGGTGGAGGGGGGATGGGACCTCGGGAGGTTGAGCCTGGGGAGCTAGGAATAGCCCTGCGGGGTGGTGGGACTGCAGACCCCCCCTTCTGCCCTCACTATGAGAAAGTGAGCGGTGACTATGGGCACCCTGTGTACATTGTGCAGGATGGGCCCCCCCAGAGCCCTCCGAACATCTACTACAAGGTATGAGGGTTCCTCCCACCTGGCTCTCCTCAATCCAGCAGTCCGTGGGGTGCTCCTCCAGTTTAATTCATGGTATGAGGGACACCTGCGCCATGACTTTGGCCTCCCCTTTGCCCCACCAGCTCTTTGGCTCCTCCTGGCTATAGCCCTCGTCTCCAATGTTAGGATCCCTTAAGACTCAACTACGCCTCTTCCTGCCCTCCCCGACCCTCGTTTGGCTGTGGGCACTCCTCTGTCTCTGCCTCTTAGGGGAGCGGGCACAGGCTCAGCCGCCTTTGATCACTACACGTTTACTACGTTTTCCCCGCCCACCCAGAGTAGGGATGGGGACGGTCTGTCTTTTGGTTGGCACCTCTTTCTGCCTCTCACCGTTTTTCTCTTCTCTATTTCTTATTCTCTTTCTCTCTCTCTCCTGTGTCTAGGTCTGTTCTCTTCCTCCTTCCTAGCCTCCTCCTCCTTACATCTCCTTTTACCCTCTTGGCTTCTTGTCCTTCCTGTGCCTCTCACGTGTCTCCTAGGTTGGGGCATCAAAGTATCTCCCCTTGGCTCTTGGCCATTTCCAACTTTTCATACCAACTGCTCCCCTCCATCTGCCAAAAATGGGGGCTTCTTAGGGGGGAGATTCTGGCACTCTACCCCCCCCCCCAGCTCCAGGCATGGGCACAGGGCCTCTTTCCCTGCCTTTCTGTGTACTTACTCCAGCCATTTGGGGTGGTTACTGGGCCACAACTACTACCATGAGAAGAAGTGTCCTGTTGTGGCCAGTGGCTTATAGGAAGACATGAAGCAGCGAAGACATGACGGACTGGGTCTGATGCTGAATGGGCATCAGATCGGAAGTGACTCTTTCCAGACAAGAAATGACCAGGCCTGGACAGAAATGGCCTGGGAAGTGGCAGCAGCAGGAACTGGAAGTGCCTTCATCCAGAACAGGAAGTCGCACTTCTGAAATAGGAAGTGGTCTGGCTGGAATTCCAAGTGGCTTAGTCTGGGGAGGTTGTGGGGGTTGGGGTGGGGGCATGGGAAGTGGATGGTTCTTACCCTGTGGAGAAAGGGGCAGGAGGAACCTTCCTGCCTTAGGAGGAAGCTGGAACTTACCCACTGTGAGAGGACAGATGTGGACTGAAAATTTTCTTAGTGTTCAGTGGCACTTCCCAAGGACCCCCCTTCCCTTGTGCTCTGTGCGGTTTTTAGGACAGCTAAGATGACTGCCACCTGCTGTGGCAGGCCCAATTTGTCTTGTTCTCCCCTTACTGTACCCCAGTATAATCTCTGTTGATCAACAGAACTACCCCAAGAGCCCACATGTTCTCCCCCGTAACCAGACGGCTGTCTGGTTCATGCCTTCCTCCCTTCAGACCCAACACAGCGCCCTTGTTAGTGTAGAGGTGGTCCATGGACTGGTCTAGCTGATGGCAGTTATTAGCACTGGTTGCTGTTTCCATAGTGACAAGCCTATACCTCTTCCCGCTCTTTAGTGTGCAGTGGGCTGCTGCCTCAGTGTCCTCCTGGCTCAGTTTTATTAGATCAAAGCTGCCCTTAGGCACCACCTTGGCCACCTCAGTCACCAGCCAAAATGTCTTTTGGCTTTGTCTAGCAGAGGTCATGTCATCTCTCTGGCGCTGTAGTTCCCAGCTCCTTCTAGGGGACAGGAAGTTGATATTGCCATTGGGGAGGTGGCGGGGTATACCGTCACCTCAATAGTTTACTGTAAAAGGGAAATTTGAACAACAACAACAACTGAAAAAAAAAATAGAAACAAAATAAAAAACTTCAAACATTGACCAGAAGGCTGGAAAATGACTGGACATGAATCTGGGGGTCAGAATGGCTTTCAGGCTGAGGGAACCTGGGGGGCCTGGGGAAAGAACATTGGTTGGGGTGGTGAGGTGGGCAGTTTCTGGAGAGGGAATCATGGGCTCAGAAGGCTGAGGAAGGAAACCACCTGTAGAGAGGAGCTGCTGGAACACTCAAGTAGTGTTATGTGCCAATACTGGTCACACATGGGGGAGCATCATGCTAAGCCAAAGCACAAGAGAGAGGACACAGTCACCATTAGCAGTGCTGTGGTGCTAATGTGCACTTGTGGGGGTCCGTTCCCTACAACTCTTCCTCAAGGCACTTGGGGAGTTTTGCTGTTGGGATAGAGCTGATCAAAAAATCAATCGTAGGAAGACCCCAGGGGCCCAGGCATTGTGTCAGCTTATATATCTAGGCTCTTCTCCCCCAAAAGCCCAGGTGCCCATCCCCCTGGACTCTATCCCATTCTCCAGTCACAAAAGCTGCCAGGAACATCGCTGGAGCGAGTCCACAGGGTCACAACCTCTGCCCTGGCTGCCCTCCCCTGACTTAAGATTCCCTCCCACTGTCTCCCATCTGCCTGGAGGTCAATGGGTCCCCCTTCCCCTCTTCACAGAGACCCCTACCCATCTCCGCAAGATGCCTGGGTCCTCTGAGGGATAGGTACTGGAGGAGGGGAGTTGAAAACTGAGAGACAGGTACTGGGCTGTGTGGAATTTCCTCTTGCCTTCTGAGCCCACACTGGAGCTACCCAAAGTGGGGAGGCTTGAGGGGGTTGGAAGGGCTGGTCCCTGGCCCTTAGTGGGGGTTGGTCGTCTTGGCAACATCCCTTCTCCACACAATGGGAAGCCCCCCTCAGCCTCCCGCGTGGATGGAGCCGACAGCCCCATCGCTGGCTATCAGCCTCAGGGACTTGGCAACCGTCACTATGGCAACACAGAGCCCAGCAACAGGGCCCACAGAGAAAGGGAGGGGTCCAAGATTGGGGCAGGGATGTGAGTGTGAGGGGACAAGGGCTGTGAGAGTCCCCTTGACACAAACATACAGAGGTACAGGTGAATACAAGAGGGGAGAGAAGTAGAGATAAACAGTTTCCGTGACAAACACATCACCAAAGCAGCCAGGACATCCTAACACTTCCTGAGAGACAGGAAGACACCTGGGGACGGACGCACAGCTGGGAAGAGAAACAGCACATACTGCACAGCCCCTGGGACACACCCCCTCTGAGCACTGGCATCCACAGACCCCCTGCCAACCACCTGACATTCACAACACCTACAGCCTTTCACATTCACAGTGACTTGCCTGTCTTTTAAGCTATTTGAAAATGCTGGTGGCTTCCACATAGAACCATACATGCCATCTGTTGGCTTTCTGGATACAAGTACCACACACTCCCAGGGTAACAACTATGACAAGGATAGAAAGGAGGGGCGCTACTCCTTCGTCCATTTGTTCATTCAGCCCCTCCAACATGTCTACTGTGTTCCAGGTGCCACTTCAGCACTACGTGCTAAGGTGAAAATCCCTGCTTCATAAAGTCACATATTTTGTCTATTGACTTTTTATGCCCCCTGCCTCCCCCTCCCCCAAGCCATGGTGCTAGTGTCGAGCCTAGAGCCTTGAACATGCTTGACAAGAACTCTATCATTGAGCCACACCCCCCCAGCCCCAGGTCCATTTTTAAAAAGCTGTATTTAATTTGAATATTTTTCCCTGCATGTGTGCATGTGCACCTTGTCTGTGTCTCGTGCCCAAGGAGGTCATGAGGGCATCAGATCCTCTATGAACAGAGTTACAGAGTTGTTGAGCCTTGTGTGGGTGCTGGGAACCAAGCCTGAGTCCTCTGCAAGAGCAGTAAGTGCTCGCTCTTAGCCACTACATCTCTGACCCTCTTGCCTCCCAGCATTTGAGACAGGGTCTCACTCTAGCCCAGGTTGTTTGGTTGTTTGATTGACCGATTGATTGATTTTAAGACAGGGTCTTGCTGGTCAGTGATGGCGTTCGCCTTTGATTTCAGCACTCAGGAGGAAGAGGCAGGCAGACCACTGTGAGTTAAAGGACAATCTGGTCTATAGAGAGAGTTCCAGGACAGCCAGGGGTCTGGAAATCAAAACAAACCAACCAACCAACAACCCTCAAAACAAAGAAAGAAAGAAGGTAGGGTTTTGTCATATAGACCAAGATGGCCTCAAATTCCGGGATCTGCCTGCCTGCCTTCACTTCCTGACTGCTGGGATAAAAGGTTTGAAACTCCATTTCTGGCCTGTGTTTAGCTTCTGAAGTCCACAATTTAATAAATAAATAAATAAATAAATTTTTTGTTTGTTTGTTTGTTTGATTTGGGTTTTCAAGACAGAGTTTCTCTGTGTAACAGGACCCTGGCTATCCTGGAATTCATTCTGTAGACCAGACTGTCCTCGAACTCACAGAGATCCGCCTGCCTCTGCCTCCTGAGAGCTCGGATGAAAAGCATGCACCACCACACCACACTTGAAGTCCACATTTTGATGGGGGACAGCATATTACAATCTCAGTTCATGAAAACAATACTGAGGCTGAGGTGGGAGGAGTTTGAAGCCAACCTGGGTGGGTGAGATCCTGTGGAGAATGAAACCCAGGGGAACAGGCTAAACCTCTCTGGTTCAGAGGTCAGAGAGTACCAGTGCACCAGCCAGGAACTGCAATGGGAAAGGCAGAAGCAGAGGTGCAAAGGGAGAGGTTTGGTAGTAACATGGGCAGCCTCGTATTTTTGTTCCTGGAGTCCCCTGTCTGTCCCTAGCCACAGCCCAAGGGGCAGAGAGTCACTCTAAGAAGCTGGTCTAGTTAGGTGTGGTGCACACACTTTTAATCTCAGCACTCAGGAGGCAGAAGCAGGTGGATCTCTCAGTTTGAGGTCAGCCTGGTCTACAGAATGAGTTCCAGGCCAGCCTGGGCTACACAAAGAAACCCTGACTCAGAGAGAGAGGAGGGGGAAGGAAGAGGGAGAGGGAGAGAGAAAGGGAGAAGGGGAAGGGGAGGGAAAGGGAGAGGGGGAGGGGAATGGGGAGGGGGGAGGGGGAGGGAAAGGGAGAGGGGGAGGGGAATGGGGAGGGGGGAGGGGGAGGGCGAGGTAGAGGGAGGGAAAAGGAAAGGAAAGGAGAGGAAGAGAAAGAAACCCCTGGCTTGGACTCCCCTCTCCTCCCCTTGTTTCTTGTGTGTATCGAATAGCTGTTCTACTCAAGGACTTTTTAAACCCGAGGAGGGCAAAGATGTTGTTTTGAGTTTTTGAGAGCCTCAGACATAAAATCCTGAGCAGGAAGCTGAGTGTGGGGTGGCAAGAACTTGTAATCCCAGCACTTAGGAAGGTGTGGAGGGAGGAGGCTTGTGAGTTTGAGGCCAGTGTAACCTATGAAGCGAAACCCTATCTCAAGTAAACAACACAATGAAAAGAGCCATGTCCAGAGCAGGCGACTGGAGCAGAACAGAAACAAGTAGGCGAGGGACCGAGATGCCTAAGCAAGCTGCCCTTCCCAACAGTGGAAGGAAGGTTGTGCTAGGCTGTCCTGGGGGCTGAGCTGCAGCAGCACAGGCTTGGCCAGCCTTTTCAGTTTAAGGGATATAACCTTCACCTGGTCTGTGTTGGGGGGCGTTAGCAATACGTAAAGGGGTGAGGAGCTGCTGTAGAATTTCTTTTTTAAATGTGTGTTCATGTGCGTGTGCCAGGGAGCATGCACGATGACCATGCCACGTGTGTGGAAGGCAGAGGCCAGGTTGCCAGAGTTGGTTCTTCTACCGAGTGGCTCCCGGGATGGGACACTGGTTATCAGGTTTTGCAGCAGGTGCCTTGACTCACTGAGCCGACTCACTGAGCCAACTCACCAGACTGCAATAAAAATATCTGGTGGATAATGTTTGATGTTACAAACTGAGACTTGAGTTAGAATGAAATGTGGGGCCTCCTAAAGGGAAAGTGGGCTCCCCCTTCCCAGGGAGAGGTCCAAGGTCTTCAGGCTGCCTGGGAAAGGAGCTACAAGGTGGTTCAGAGGCAGGGTGCTGGCTTGCCTGGGCTTGGAGTGGTAGGTAGAAGCTAGAAAGAAAGACACAAAATGAATGGCCACTGAGTATCAAGAGCCATGTGTGGCTGGCCAGGGGTCCGGAGGGAGTTCAAAGCCACCAGGTTCCAGGCAGCCATGATTCTCATGAGGGAATGGAAGCAGTTGATTTCCTGGTTCTCCTTGTTCTGCATCCCCCATCAGGAACTTAGGCATCCGCTCCCCCAATGGCACTGACTGGTGGGGTGGGGGTGCCCACGAGCAGCTTCAGGGGGCAGCAGCTGGTGAGTGGGGAGGAATCTGTGTGCTCAGCAAACAGTAGTCTTAGCACACACACGGGCCTCCTCCTCCCTCATCAATCAGCCCCAGCCAAATGTCCCTGCATTCCCACCACCCCAAGGGGACTGGGGCTGGGCCAGGGTCCCCAGGGGAGTGAGAAGGGGATGGGTGTGGGGAGCTGGGGCGGGGCTTTGATTTGCATCCATTTGGCTGGCCTGTGTTCTCTTCTCTTTGGAAGCCCTCAGTTCTTGATGTCATGGAATGACTCTTTCCTGGTTCCTGCCACTGTGGGGGCATCAGCTACAAATCACCTGTGGGGGGCAGAGAGATGAGTCAGGGTTGTGGAAGAATCCACTCTGGTTCTCACGGGACGGGTCCAGGGCATGGTCAGCAGGGAGGGTGCTGGCATGGAGGCCCTGTCTCCCAGACTGGCCCTTCTCTCCTGATGGATGCTCTGGTCAGTCAGTGGAGACCCTGACCCCCTGTACATCTGTCCTCCCATCTTCTCCTAGCGCCTAAGCCTCATTCCCTGCTTCTCACCAAGATCTAGAGGTATGACACCCACCTCACCCAAAGTTTGCTATTACCCACAGGGGTGGGGTTGGGGGATTGTGACTTCTAGGTCTTAGCTTCTGGCTCCCTCTCCCTCTCAGCCCTTACTCCCCTCAGGGACCCAGGCGTCCTGCCCACTCCCTTTACCATAGTAACCATTCTTCTTGGAGTTGCTTAAGACTTTAATATCATTTCATTAAGTCAGTAAGTTCAGAGAAGATTGGGAGCACAAAGAGACTAGGAGTGGGCCAAAAAGGACCAAGGTAGGGGGGAAGAAGGACCGAGGCCCCTCTTCTCCGTGGAGATGGCTCTGAGAAATCAAATATTGACAGTGGGAGAACAGACCTTATTAAATCTGGGACAGGGGTGTGTGTGTGTGTGGCTGTGGGAATGGCCGGATGCCTGGGTTCTGAGGGTGATAAAGCTCTGGGAGGAGAGAAAAGCCTAGAGCTGGGATGGCCCAGGATAAGGGACTGACTCCAGGGTACAACTGGTCATTCCCTTTCCTTTGGGATGTGCTTAGACTTGCTACTCTGGCTGTTTCTCAGCTGTCCCCTAGATCCCCTAGGGACAAGCATCCCATCACAGCTGTGTCCCCCCCCCCTTTCCCTTTACCTCCACCTCTGTTGATGAGCTTCAGCAGCGTTTAATCGGATTGAGCAGTAATTAGCAAAGCAAGATGTTTGATTACCTATTTAGCATAATGTGGGGGGCTGGGATCCCTAGACACAGCCACAGTTGAGAGTGGAGTCAGAAGAGAGTCTACACAAAGTTCCTTTCCCTGAGGGATTTATGAACCTGCCCTTGAGGATCCCCATCCCAAGCCTCCCCACAAATTTTCAGTCCTTTGGGATTTTTCCCTTGGGATTCTGACCAGTCACATCACCCCTCTCTACCATCTGGCTGGGAGATTACCTATGTGTTCCAGCCCAGCCCCGTGTGCTGTGCAGCTGCTGTTTTTAGGGTGTGGTGGAGCCTCTTTCTGTCAATCCCTGCTCTCTCAGCAACAAGAGTCTGGGCTGGACCAAAGACCACACAAATCAGAGTCCATCTTCAGGATAAGGGCGGTAGCCAGATGTGGCTGTACAGCCCTGTAATTCCAGCACCCAGGAGGCAGAGGCAGGACTCAAAGTTTGAGAGTTTGAGGCCAGCTTGAGCTACAGGTCGAACGGGGAAGGTGGTGGTGTGTGTAAGTAAGGGAGGAATTATCAGTTATGTAAGGATGGTGGCTTGGGTCAGAGTGTAGATAAATACATTGGCCTCCAGGAGTATCAGGCACTGCCACTTCCGGCAGGACCAGAAAACTGGCAAAATGAGACCTGTCAGGTGTGAAAATGGGGGAACTGAGGTGCCAGTGTCTCTTCATATCCAGCAAAGAAAATGTCATCAATTTAGTTCCTCATGGAAATGTAATCAGTGGGCTCGCTGCTGGCTTTGTCTTAATTAGGCACTATTGATGGAAGCAGGGAGGGCGCCTCCCTATTCCCATGATTCTGCTTCCTCGCGGCATTTCCCACGTCTCTCCAAAGCGGCTTGCGACCCCGGGTACAGCTGTCTTTTCCGCCTTCCAGCCACCAGGGTACGCAGCGCCCCCTAGCACCCGCTCAGTACTGCCCCTCCAGTGCTCTCCAAACTGCTCTGGGACGCAGTCTTTGTTCCTATGGAGAGCAAAGCTCCTCCCAGGCCGGGTCACCTTCCTCGTGGGAGTCCCCGCCTCTCGTTCGCCCCCCAAACCAGCAACGCTTTTCAAAGCCAATCCTCAGATTAAAAAAAAAAAAATATTCCAGTTCCAGCCTTCACCCGTTTCCCCCGCCCCGTGCCTCCCAGCAATCCTAGACCCCAATCCGGGCTAAGAAGCGGGAGCAGCAGGAGGGCAGGGGTGCTCCAGCCCCGGTTTTTCCCCTGGACCCAGCTGCAGCTGTGGCTGTTTGGAAATCCTGGAGAGTTTTCTAGAAGGTGAATGAATCTCTCATGCGGGACCCCGGGCGCCACCTGCTGGACCCATGCAGGCCGGAGCCCACACACTTAGGGGCCGGGGTCGGGCGTTTGGGTCCCCTCCACCCCCCGTCGTTTCCACATCCTGCGAGACTGTGTCTCATTGTTTTCAGTCCCAGCCCTTCCAGCTTAGTCCTCAAATCCAGGCGGGATCCGTCCCCCGCACCTTCGGCTCCCAGATTTAGTAGCTCTCGAAACTCTAGCCCCCCTTGCCCTTTAGTCTCAGATCCACGCGGGAAAGACTCTCGTGGGGTGGGGCTGCGGAGCAGTGCGCCTGCGCAGTGTCTGCAGACCCGCCACTTATTCTCCCGGCCCCGAGTTGCCATGGCAACGCGTGCATGCAGGCGCGGGCCCGGGAGGGCCACGCGGGGCAGCTTCTTGGTTGGTGTGACCCAACCGTCGGTCTAGGGAGGAGAGGGTCGACGTTGTGAGGTGTGTGTCGGGACAGAGGGAAGGAAAGAATGCTGGGGAAAGGGAGCAGCAGCAGCTGTGGAGTCAGGAGCTGGGGGTAGCTATAGGGGGAGAGGGGAGAGGAAGAAGGGCAATTCAGGGTGCAGTGAAGGGGGGACAGTTGTGTGAGCAAGAAGTTGTGAGGGAGACTGCCTACTGGTGACCAGTTTGAGCAGTAGGCCGGCCCTGGGGTATTTTCCAGTAACCCCAGTGAGCCCCAGGCTGGAACAGTTTCTCCTGGTGCCTGCAGTGTGGATTATGTCTCCCGAGGCTCCAGTTTGAGGCTCAGGGGAGCTAGATGCTTCCCCTGAGGCTGATGAAGGAAACCTCACTCTTGTAGTTGGTTTTATTGATTTGTTGGGCTAACAGAACGTTTTTCCTTGGAGCAAAGTACAAATCCTTCAAGTTTGAAATTCATAACCCATGATCAATGCCTGTGGCAGCCTGTGGGGATGAGGAAAGGAAGCCACAGGTGGCTGCCAGGCTCTCGAGAAGGAAGTGGGAGTGCCCAGCATTCTGCAGTGTGTTCTGGAGATTCTGTACTCCTGACACGGTTGCTTTTTTTTTTTTTTTGCCCACTGGGTCTTCCTCAAGCCCTCAGTTTCTTTTTTCACCGTTGCATAATTTGAAATTTGTTAGTGGATGGCTTTTGTCCTTCTTGGTTCCAGGTTGTTCCTAAGGACATTTGGAATCTTGAAATTGTGTACTTAGCGTAGACTTGACGGACAGACTTAAGAAACCACAGTACACACTACAGGCTCTCCACCTCTAAGCAATTAAAGCACACTGTCTTTGTTGAAGGCTGTTGAGATTTCAGCGTGGTAGGAGGAACATTTTTTTTTTAAGTGGGGAGAAGAGGAGGTACACAGGAAAATTGTCTTGGTTTGCCCCAGTGACTTGACACAGTGACAGTGATGATGGTGGCAATCACGGGACCGAGCTCCTCTTCATGGGCCTTCTCTTATTCAGGAGACTGTAGGATAGTGTGGCTGAAGATCTGAGTGAACATATCATACATTTTCCAAACCCTTCATTAGTGGGGTTTCTATTATAAAAAAGATTTAATTTATATATATATATGAGTGTGTGTGTGTGTGCGCGTGTGTGCGTGCGTGCGCGCGCGCATGCAAATGTGTGTAGGTACCAAAAGAGGCCAGAAGGGAGCCAGATCATCAGGAACTAGAGTTACAGGCAGTTGTGAGTCACCTGGTATAGGTGCTGGGAACCAAACTCTTGTGGTCCTGAAGAATAAGAAGCTATCTTCTCAGTTCCTATATTTGCTATTTGTTTATTCCTAATGGCTTATGAGACCTTGACTTCCCCCACTTGCAGTTAGTGTGTGTGTGTGTGTGTGTGTGCGCGCGCGCGCGCGCATGCGCGCGCACATGCGTGCATGCCACGGTGTGTAAGTGCAGGGCAGAGAATAGCTTGTGGGTGTGAGTGTGCTCTCTGTACCACATGGACCCCAGGGATCTAACTCGGGCCGTTTGTCATGTTGGCAAGCACCTTAAACTTTCTGAGCCCTCTGGCCTGCTTGGGCTTTGACTTTTAATCTGATTCTGTGAAGAATTTGGGTTATCCCAGGGAAGAAGTGAGGACTCCATGGCCCCCCTTCCCTTTTAAATTCTGTGTTCGGAGTCTAACCCAGGGCCTTGTACACACATTCTAGGCAAGCACTTTACCACTGAACTGCGACCCCCAGCTCCAAGGTTATATTGAGTATGTCCTGAGTGTATAGCAGGGTACCCCCAGAAAAGATGATCATCTTGGGTGTCTCACTTTGTTTCTAAATCTAGAAGGGAATGTGTAGTTAGGGAGGCTGGGTTAGAGGTGGGATCTGGAGGTAGACTTCCGACACCCATGTACCTACAGGTTTTGCCTTTAAGATGGCTAGCAAAGCTGAGAAGAAGCGAAAAGTGGGTGGCCGGGGAGGCGCCCGGACAGGCCAAGCTGGCCGAGCTCCTCAGTCCACTGTGGCCCCAGGAGCTACCAAGGCTTTCCAGCTCTCTGTTGATCAGGAGCCAGAGCCCGAGTCTACCAAGGAGGAGTCTGGTGAGTACTTTTGGGAGTCTCAAACTGGCTAAGTACACTGGCTGTCAAACTGGCAGGCCTGGAATTCAACAGGGATCTGCCTCCTTTTGCCTCACAAGCCCTGGGATTAAAGGGGGTACCACCATGCCCAACTCAGGAGTATCTTGGGGGCAGGGAGCACGAACAAGAAGCAGGACAGATGTGATATTATATCTATTAGGCTTCCATGGAGCCTCTGCCCTACTCTTTTCTCTTTATATGTGCACGTGTCTTCTTCCTGGCCAGCCGGCTGTTCATTCTGTCTTAAAAATCTCCCGTCAGCATACCAGGAATCCACCAGCCAATTCTTTCTCTAGCCTCTTCCTTATTTCAAGTGTTCCTGGTTGTTCCCACCCCACTGTAGAGGGTTTGATCTCTTCCTTTTTCCTATTTTCACCCTGGGTGGCAAAACAAATAGTGTTTTTCTTCCATTAAGCCCATCACCATGGAGACCCAGCCTGCTTTGCCACCCTTTGATTCCTAAGCCCGGCTGATGCTTCCCACCATCTGTTGAAAGCTCCTGTATTTTCTTCCTCATCTTGGCAGAGACTTGGTAGATTGTGGAGGTTCAGGTTCAGGGTGACAGGAAAAGAAGCCTACATGGTGGGAACAAAGAGCTGCCTCTTGTGGAGTTGATCCTGGAGCCAGAGTGGTTGGAGGGGTTGGGGTCTTGGTTGCTGTCAGTTGCCTTCCCTTTAGCTCCGGTCCAATGGCCTGAGACTGTGAGCCAGGTGTAGACCTCACCTTTAAAACGGGGCTTGTTGGTATTGCTAGTGTCCTGTAAGGAGGAAGAGAAGTAGAATCTTCTCCTGTTGACTTTTAAGATTTTATTTAATAAGTGTCTTATTACTACTACTACTATTTTATTATATGTATGGTTGTTTTGTTTGAATGTTTGTCTGAGCGCCCCATGCATATATCTGGTGGAGGCCAGAGCATCAAATCCCCTAGAACTGTAGTATAGATGGTGAGCCCCCCTGTGGCTGCTGAAACCAAACCTAAGTTCTCTGAAAGAGAAGCCAGTGCTCCAAACCACTGAGTAATCTCTCCAGCCCCTAATTATTTAACTATTTACTTACATAGTTAGTGTTTGTGTGTGTGTGGAGGGGTGTGCCTGCTCATATCATGGTGCATAGGTAGAGGTCAGAGGACAACTTGTGGCAATTGCTTCTTTCCTCTCACCGAATGGGTTCTAGGGATCAAACTCATGTGGTCAGGCTTGGTGCTAAGTACCCTTTTGTGCTGATCCATCCCCATGCCCTCTATTTCCTTCAGTGTTGAGGGTTGAATCCAAGGTCCCATGAATGTTAGGCAAGTGCTCTACCAAGGAGCTGTATCCCAGATAGAATCCCCTGTAATGGGATACTGGGAATAGGCTTTGGGCTGTGGGTGTGCTAGACATATGCATGCATGCACATGCACACACACACACACACACACACACACACACACACACACACACACACTGACTGAGATGGAGTTTTCTTATATATCCCAGGAGGGTTTTGAACTCTTGCTCTCGCTTTGAATTCTTGACCTTTCATTTTCAGTTTCCCAAATTCTGGGACTATAGACCTGAGCCACCATTCCTGGATCCGCCCTGGTATTACTAGTAAGGGTTAGGAGCTGAAGTGCAGGTCTAGGGAAAAGGCCCATGAACTTACTCTAGGTTCTATAGTCTTTTAGAAACACACAACATTATCGTCTCTGATGTCTTATGTGCTCAGTTTAAAACAGTTTAAAATTGACCAGCTCTGAGAAACCTGGTATCAGGAGGAGTTAGTGGAGGCAGCAGGAAAGGTTTTGTTTGGAGAACCTTCTGAGAAACAAAGAGAAAATGTTTTAAAATGGGTGCACCAGTCTTCAGATACCACAGAAAACCTGTCTTTCTTTTTTTCTTTTCTCCTCCTACCCCAGACAGGGCTTCTCTATGTAGTCCTGACCATCCTTGAAGTTGCTCTGAACTATAGACCAGGCTGGCCTTGAACTCACAGAGATCTACCTGCTACTGCCTCCAGAGTATTGGGAGTAAAGGGGTGTGTCACCACCACCTGCCCCCCCCCTTTTTAAACTTTTTTATTTCTTTCTTTTACTTATTTTTTTTTGAAACAGGGTCTCTCTAGGTAGTCCTGCCTGTTCTGGAGCTTGCTATGTAGACCAGGCTGGCCTGAACTCACAGAAATCCCTAAAAAAACTCTTACCTGTTAAATATTTATTTGTAAAGGTTTTTTTAATTGTGGGTGTGTGAGAGTGTGGATTTGTGCACATGAGTGTAGTGTCACGGGAAGCCAGAAGAATGTGTTGTTCTCCGGAGTTGGAGTTACAGGGGTTGTAAGCCATTTGATATGGGAGCTGGGAGCTGGAAACTTGGCTCCTCTGTAAGAGCAGTACATTCTCTTAAGCAATGAGTTATCTCTCTATATCCTCCTACATTACAAAAAATGTGTGTGTGTGTGTGTGTGTGTGTGTGTGTGTATCTGCACACTTGAAGGCATAGATGGGTGTGGAAGCCGGAGGTTGACATCTGGTGTCTTCCTTAATCATTCCTATTTTTTCTTAGACAAGGTCTGTCACTGAGCCTGGAGCTTGCCAATTAGCTAGACTGGCTGTCTAGCAAGCTCTAGAGATCTTTCATTTCTGCTTTCCCAGCAGAGGGAGGATAGGAACATGCACCCCACTTTTTACATGGGTGCTGGGGATCCAAATTCAGGTTTGTACAGAAAGCACTTTACTGGCTGAACCAGCTCCCAGACGGCATTTTTACATTCCTGGGGTGTGTGTGTGTGTGTGTGTGTGTGTGTGTGTAGAGATGGCTCAGCAGCTAAAAGCACTTGTTCTTCCAGAGGACCTGGGTTTGATTCCCAGCACCCAGATGGTGGCTCACATTTGCCTGTAACTCCAGTTCATGGGGATCTGATGCCTTCTTATGTTTTCCATAGGCACGAGGCACACAGATGAGTGCAAGCAAAAATACACACATTAAATAAAAGCTTAAATATTAAATTTTCTTTTTCCCGGTACTGGGGGTGAACGCCGGGCTTTAAGTCCATCCTTCCTTTGAGCCACGCCCAGAGAACTCATGTCTTCTTCCTTACATTTCTCTCAACTACCACTAGAAGAAAAATTATAACCAGGTCTACAGTTCCTTCTCTGTACTTCTCAAAAACACTAACTAGGTGTGGCAGCTCCAGCCTTCGACCCCAGCATGTGGGAAGCAGAGACAGGGGGATTTCTACGAGTTTGAGGTCAGTCTGATCCACAAATTGATTCCAGTACATTCTCTTAACCAATGAGTTCTCTCTCTCTTGATTCTCCTACATTACAACAAAACAAAAAGTGTGTGTGTGTGCATGTGTGTGCATGTGTGTGTGCGCGTGTGTGTTTGTACACTTGCAAACAGGTTTGTATAGCCAGCACTTTACTGGCTGAACTGTTATGCTGAGAAATCCTGTCTCAATCCTCCTCTGCCCCACAAACCAACCTATCAACCAACCGACCAAACAAACAAAGACCCCAAACTCTAACAAGAAGCAAGGAAAGTGGCTAAGAGGTTAAAGGTACCTGCCTCCAAGTCTGATGACCTGAATTCCATACCTCGGACACACATGGGAGAAGACAAGAACTGACTCCTATAAGCTGTTCTCTGACAACCACAAGAACACAGTGACACCTTTGTGCCTGCCTCCACCCCGACACAGATAATGTATTTTAAAAGATCCTGAAACCTCTAGCTTGCAGGTTCCCACCCCTATAAAGTCTTGTATAAACTTATTTGGTGGCGAAACCTAACCTAAGCTGACACAAAGGTATTTATGATCTGTTCAAGCCACTTTCTATAAATATTCATATATCTTACTGCAGAAATACAGTAATAAAAGTTTGGTTGTTAAATATCGTTCTAGAGCTCTTTGGAACCAGGAGCCAGGGATTTCATACCAAACAATGTTACATTATTTTTGGTTTTTTTTTGGAGACAGGATCTCATATAAGCCAACTTGGTCTTCAACCTCCTGTGTAGTCAAAGTTGACCTTCATCTTAGTTAGGGTTTCTATTGCTGCAACAAAACACCATGCCCAAATAGCACATTGGAGAGGAAAGGGTTTATTTGGCTTACTCTTCCACAGTCTTGTTCATCAATGAAGGAAATGAGGATGGGAACTCAAACAGGGAAGGATCCTAGAGGCAGGAGCTGACGCAGGCCATGGAGGAGGGATGCTGACCGGCTTGCTTCATATGACTTGCTCAGCCTGCTTTCTTAAAGATCCCAGGACCACCAACCTAGGGATGGCACCACGCACAATGGGCTGCTCCCTCCTCTATTGATCACTAATTGAGAAAATGCCTTACCGCTGGATCTCATAGAGGCATTACCTCAATTGAAGCTCCTTCCTCATTGATGACTCTAGTCTGTGTCAAGTTGACACACAAACCCAGCCAGTACAACCTTCAACTTCCGATCCCCCTGCCTCCATCTTCAGAGTGTTGGGATTACAGGCATGTGCCAGCTGGAGATTGACCCCAGAGTTTCAGCCTGGGAGGCAAAAGCTCTACCAACTCAGCTGCATCCCCCAGCCCTGTGTCACAGATGGTGATACAACTTTAAATCTTATTCTGTCCTGTTCTGGGGCTGGCACTCAGGATCTTGCTCCGGTAAGCACGGGGTCTCCCTCTGACCTACACTCTAAGCTCTGGACAGTTCTAACTTCAGAGTATTTCTGACACCACAGATTGTGGATAAAGGATCATAGGCATGTTTCAGGCAGAACAGAAAACCATGTCAATCTCCCCAATCATGAAGATAACATCCCTGTTCACCACCCCTAGGCTTTCTTCTTCTTCAGAGGCCACTGCTGTCTTACCATGGGATATATTTTCTACTACTGCGTAATTTTCTATGTATATCCATGAATATTGTGTACTATTGTGGCATTGCATATCTTTTCTTTCTTTCTTTCTTTTTTTTTTTTAAAGACAGAGTTTCTCAAGGTATCTCTGGCTGTCCTGGAACTCACTCTGTAGACCAGGGTGGCCTTGAACTCACAGCCTCTGCCTCCCAGTGCTGGGATTAAAGGAGTGTGCCATCACACCTAGTGGCGTTGCATGCCTTTGTCTCAATTGTATTAGAGAAGAGAAAACCCGTTTATTTCAGTGGTTGCCTACTTTCCCTCTTGGTCTCCTGTTGCTAAAATTTCTTCTCTTGGGGAGATGTCAGCAATGTCTCCCTCCAAGGTCCTGACACAAACCAAGGAATATGCCAAAAGAGTTCATCCTGGGGTTTAGTAGTCTGTCTTACTGAGCATAGGTGGGGGTTACTTATAGGAGTGGGAGGCCTTCATCTGGGGGCCCCATCTTTACTCAGCAGAGATGTTTTCCCATAGCTGCATAGATGGAGCCCCTCTTCCCCTTAGCCCTTCTCTGTCTGTACCCTTTAGCCCTTCCCAGGACCCCCAGGCCATATGCAGTTAGGGCAGAATGGCAAACAAGTGGTTAAAGGAGGTGTTGAGATTCTTAGGTGAGGTTTCCATGACCCACCTTCCTGTCCCTGTTTATATGAGCAAAGGCCACAGATCAACAGTCCCAGCTGGGGTAATCTTTTGCAAGCAAGCCCAGCTAAACTCTTGATGAAGATGGTGGCCATGTGGCTCAGAGGACAGTCCTGAGTGAAAACTGGAAAGCCATTAGCTCCCAAGGGACCCAGCCTACTCCCCCTTGCCGTGAAGCATCTGCAATCGTTCATTTCATTTCTCCTTTTTTCCTTCTTTGTCCCCATCCCGCCTTTCTGGCAGGCAGGGCATCCTATCCCCCAGTCCTTCAGTTCTGTCTCATTTGTCTCTTCCTCCCTCCGGTTCCCAAGGATGGGAAACCTACTAGTTTTGTCCTGTCTCTAGCATGAGCAGAAAGTGCTGAGGCAGAGAACCAGTGTAGGTTTGTGGGAGCCCAGAGCAGATGTGGCAGAGTAGGGTGCCTGGGATGGGAGAAGGGTGGACTTCTGTGGGCCCCAACTTCTCTGTGCAGGAGGAGGACTGCTGGGACAACCTAAGTGTTGGGGTATTCTTAATTCTAATTTCTCACTTCCCGGGCCACCTGCATCTTGCTAGCTTTATTTATTAGTGTTATTTTATAGCATTATTAACATTATTATTGTTGTTGTTATTTCTATGTCTGTGTGCCTGTGTAAGTGCACAAGTGTCGTGGTGCCCATGTACAGGGCCATTCTCTCTCTCCACTGTGGGTTCCTGGGATTGAACTCAGATTGTTAAGCTCAAGGGTAAATGCTTTTAGCTGCTGAGTTATCTTGCTAGCAACAGCTTTTTTTTTTTTTTTTAAATATTGATTTTATTTTTAACGGTATGTGTGTGTGTGTGTGTGTGTGTCAGGATCTGAGTATGGGTGTTGGTATTGTTCATGTGAGTACATGTGCCAGAGGAGACTAGAACCGTAGAAAGTCCCTGAAGCTGGAGTTACAGGCAGTTGTGAGCCATCTGACCTGCGTGCTAGGCACCAAACCTTCAAGGACAGTACGTGCATTTATTTGTTTGTTTGTTTATCTTTTGAGACAGGGTCTCACTATGTGGCCCTTGCTGGTTTGGAACTCACTATGTAGACAAGGCTGGCTTTGAACCCACAGAGACTCACCATCCCCTGACTCCTGAGTGCTGCTATTTTGTGTGCTTTTAAGATGATTTTATGCAGCTGAGGTTGTCCTGGAATCGATTCTCCTATCTCTGCTCTCCCTCCACCGGGACCGTGTAAATATGTGCACTACCACTCTGAGATTTCAAGCAGCAGTTTTAAAAATCAAACATGTTAATACAGCACAATCCAAAGATACACTAATTTGATACTTACATGCTGAGGAGAGATGCCAGGAAAATATTAAGGTCTTTGTTTTCTATAATTAAACCGTTATGTTTTTATGAGAACAGAAAACTTGGTATGTACAGTAAAAACCCTGCAGTTCATAACATACAATAGTCTCCCATCTGAGCTGAGGTGTTTCAGGAGGTATTTGTTGGTGATGTGTTGGTGGTACGTGCAGTGTGTGTGTGTGTGTGTGTGTGTGTGTGTGTTATGAATTTAGGACCAAGGCCATGGTGAACTTGCAGAATATAGCATGGGTGATGGATGATGACTGCCAGACATACCTCGGTTTCATTATGAGTTTGATTTTCTTTTTAATTTTTTTAAAAAGATTTTATTACATTTTATTTGTATTTATTTACTCTCCGAGTGTGCATGTGGTGTGCAGGTGTCACTGTGTTTAAGTGAGTCAGTTCTCTCCTTCCACCATGTGGGTCCCAGAGATCAAACTCAAAGCACCAGGCTTGGCAGTATGTGCCTATACCCACTGAGCTCTCCTGTCAGCCCTTTAAATTAATTTTTCATCAGAAACCTCTTACTGTTGTCAAAGTTTTCCAATGCCCATGTTCTGTTATGCAATCCCATATGGAGTTGCAACCCACATTCAAGAAGAAACTGGACCCTGAGGCATACAGCACACTGTTTTTTGACATATTTAAAAGCTGTGCAACCATCAATGCTATCCAATTTTAGAACATTTTTATCCTCCCAGAAGAAAGCCACCTTAAGTACCTTGACAAATTGGTGCCAGGTGATTCCTGGATCCTTCTCTTCCTCCTCCTCCTCCTCTTCTTCCTCTTCCTCTCCTCCTCCTCTTCCTCCTCTTCCTCTTCCTCTCCTCTTCCTCTTCCTCTTCTTTCTCTTCTCCTAGTGAATGTGTGTTTGCATACATGCATATGTGTAGTTAACATATGTAATTTATGTGTAATGTATGTATTATGCATATGTGTATGTGTCTTGGTTTGACTTTTGTTGCTGTGATAAAACACTGGCCAAAAACAACCCAGGGAGGGAAGGCCCATCATTGACAGATGCCAAGCAGGTCAGGAACCAGGGCATAGACCATGGGGGAATGGTGTTTATTGTCTGCTCTCCCTGGCTCACTCAGTTTGCGTGCTTGCTTGCTTATTTATTTATTTATTTATTTAATTTATTGTGGTGGTGTTGCTTGCACATATGTCTAGAGTTATAGATGAATATGAACCACAATGTGGGTACTGGGAATCGAACTTGGGTCTTCTGGAAGAGCAACCAGTGCTCTTAATGCTGAGCCATCACTCTAGCCTCTTGGCTTGCACTTGCTTTCTTGCTTTTTTCATAAAACCCAGAATCACCTGTCTGGGAATGGCTACCCACAGTAGCGGCTGGTACCGCCTGGCAAAAATCAATGAAATGCTCCCACAGACTTGCCTGCAGGCCAAGCTGATGTGTGTGTGTGTGTGTGTTGCATAGAGCATTCTGCCTGCATGTATGCCTGCAGGCCAGAAGAGGGCACCAGATCAAAGAGGGCACCAGATCTCATTACAGATGGTTGTGAGCCACTGTGTGGTTGCTGGGAATTGAACTCAGGACCTCTGGAAGAACAGTCAGTGCTCCTCTGAGCCATCTCTCCAGCCCCTGGAGGCTTTTTTTTAAAATTAAGATTCCATCTCCCCAGGTGACTGTAGCATGTATCAAGTTGACAAAAAAGCTAACCAGTGCAGTGTGTGTGTGTGTGTGTGTGTGTGTGCGCGTGCGCCGCATGCACAGACTGAGGGTGAGTCTGGGTAGAGTTGAAAAAAAGATCACCTCCTGAGAGGCACAAAGCGAAAGACAAGGTGATAGTGGAGGGCTGGGTGCAGGGAATTAAAGTGTATATATTTGCATTTGGATATGTAATTGCAATGAATCCACAGTGTGCAATGGTGGTTAGAGGACCACCCAAGGCGTTGGTCCTTGTCTCCCACCTTGTTTGATACAATGTTTCTTTGTTGTTTTTCTGCACACAGGTCACTAACTGGTCCATGCGCCTCTTGGATGCTCCTGTCTGTGTTTTTCTCTTCTCTTCTCTTCTCTTTTCTTTTCTTCTTTTTTAAAGCTGGGATTACAGAAGCTTGGACTACTGCATTCTGCTTTTATGTGGGTTCTAAAGATTCATATTTAGGTCTTCACACTTACAGGACAGGAAAACACCCACTGATCCATCTCCTGAGACCCCCCCACCTTTATTTTATTCATTTATTTAATTATTTTTTGAGACAGGATCTCACCCAGTGCTTAAAATTGTGTCATTTCCCAGTTCTGTCTTCCCAGTACTGGGATTCTAGGCATGACCTACTGCTATTTGTTTATTTTGAGATAGGCACTTACTTTGTGGTCCAGGTTGGGTTGGAAGTCAGGGCAATCCTCCTGCCTAAACCTACCTAGCACTTGGATTACCAGCATGAGCCACACATGTAGCTTATATGACTGATCATTGGGTTCTCCGTTTTGTGGTGCTGGGCATGAAACCCACAGCCTTGTCTGTTTGTTGTCTTTTTTCTTATCTATCTATCTATCTATCTATCTATCTATCTATCTATCTATCTACCTATCTATTTATAGTACATTGGTGTTTTGCCTGCATGTATGTCTGTGTGAAGGCATTGGATCCCTTGGAACTGGAATTACAAAAAGTTGTTTTACAGTTGTGAGCTGCCATGTGGGTGCTGGGAATTAAACCTGAGTCCTCTGGAAGAGCAGCCAGTGCTCTTAACTCTCATGAGAGTTGGGCATATCCTATTCTGTCAAATCTTTCTCTGATTTGTCCCTTTGTCTGCCATTTAATTAGACATCACGTTTCAAACGTGGGTGCTTTCTTCTACAAACTAACTTTACCTTCATTGTTTGGGATTCAAGATGTACACTAAGGGCGGGTCTGTATTCCAGCCAGAGGGATTAAAGGTGTGTGCTAAGGGCTGAGCCACACCCTAACTACATACAGTTAACTACATAAATACATAACTATCCTGACTACATAAATATCCTGAAGCTTGTATATGCCAGGTAAGAACTGACCCTGTGCTGAGAACCTTGATTTTAGCAGCTTCCCCTCAGATCCTGAAATGACAAATCTACATTGTCTTTATAGATTTTCTATGCTGGCCATTTCATGTAAATGAAATCACACAATACTATGCTGTCATGTCTGGCTTCTTTTACGTACAATAACATTTTCAAGGTTCAACTGTGCTGTAGCATGAGCCTTACCTTCATTTTTAAATGCTGAATAATAGTCCACTGTAGATGTACACCAGTATTGTGTTTGTCCAGCTATTGCCAGCTATTGCTTTAATGGGCACAGGCTGTTCCCGCACCATCTGCCCCTCCTCCGTCCACCTCCTTCCTCAGTCCTAGGGAGGGAACCCAGGGCCTTATGTGTGCTAGGCAACCAATGGACCACTGAGCTATAGCCTGTGCCCACTTCTTCTTCTTCTTCGTCTTTTTTTTTTTTTTTCCCCAGACAGGGTTTCTCTGTGTTGCTCTATCCATGGAACTCCCTTGTAGACCAGGCTGGCCTCAAACTCACAGAGATCCGCCTACCTCTGCCTCCCAAATGCTGGGAGTAAAGGTGTGAGCCACGGGCCCAGCTCCTCCACCCATTTCCACTCCCTCACTGGGAACAATGCTGCTGTGGATGTTAATGAGCCACTTCAGTTTTGCTCTCACGCCACGTGGGTACTAGAAGTGGGATTGCTGGGTAATATGGCTCCTATGTTTGATGTTCTCCCCAGAGCAAGAACTGGAGGAACCTGAAGTACCTAAGGAAGCAGACACTTCGATGGATGTGGTAGGTCTGCATTTCCCCAAGGGTCACATTCCTCCCGGTACCTGAGGAAACGTGAGTACCAGCTGTAGGCAGAGCTCTCTAGCCTGCCTCTTGCTCTCACTCATCACTGGTGACCTGCTCACCCCAAAGCCAACAATAAAGGACTAGATGATCTGAGCCCCTGATCCCCAGGACAAGGCCTCGAGGAAGGGCCTGGCCCCTGAGATGATCTCTCTTGTTCTCCAACCTTGGGTCAACTCTGATTGGTCCTACTTGTGGACACCTGAACAACTTGACCAAGTGGGTAGATGATGTCCTACTTGGATAGTAATTTCTAAGACATTCTCTCTCCTGCTGTTCTCCTTTGACTGAGGACTTCATAGAGTCTGCCCTAGTCACTGTGTGAAACCGACATTCGGTACTGTCTTTTCTTCCACGCAGAGCATAACCTTTCCCTTTGTTATGTAGGGAGGTGAGTGGGGTGGCAACCTTGTGTTCTTTTTAAAAAAATTTTTTTACAGGGTTTCACAGAGAACACTGTCTTGAAAAAAAAAAAAACCAAAACAAACCAAAAAATTTTTTCAATGTTTACTTTAGCATTTTGACTGCATGTATGTATGTTTATGTGGGAAAAAATTTTTAAAAATATTTTTTTCAATGTTTACTTTAGCGTTTTGACTGCATGTATGTATGTTTGCGTGAGGGTGTTGGATCCCCTGGAACTGGAGTTCCCGACAGCTGTGAGCTGCCATGTGGGTGCTCAGGAAGAGCAGCTAGTGCTCTTAACCACTGGGCCATTTCTCCGGCCCCAACCTTGCTTTTTTTTTTTTTTTTTTTTCTGGAAAGGGAGTAAGAGACTAATAACCACCCACTAGAAAAATTATGGCAGCTGAAATTTGTGCACACATTTACAACCCCAGCCTTTGGGAAGCTGAGGCAGGAGGATTATTTGGATAAAACCAGCCTGGGCTATGCATTAAGATTCTGTTTCAAACAACCAAAAGACAAAAGGAAAACAGACGGAGAAAGAGAAACTAAAACAGCATAAAGGCCCAACCCCAGCCAAATATAATATTCTCTTCCTCACCAATGCTGGGGCCCAAACCCAGGCTGCGCACAACAGACACGCACTCTGCTCTTAGATTTTATTTTGTTAAGTTGGTTGTTTGAACCAGCGTGTAGCCCTAGCCTCAAATTCACTATATAGCTCAAGCTAGTTTCACACTTGCTGTCTTCTTGCCTGATTCCCTAGTGCTAGGATTACAAGTGTGCCTCCACCCCTGCAGGCCCGTAGTTCTGATCTCTCTGAGTCAGGGTCCTACTACACAGCTTAGAAGGGCCTTTACTCTTCCCTCCTCCTGCTTCAGCTTCCCAACACCACTTTTTGCAGCCATCTGGTGCTCCCTAGTTATTACTCTTGGCCGTTCTGCTGTTTGCCATACTTATTCTCATACTGTCGCTGTAATAAATACCATAAAGCTGACATTGGAATGTGCAGTATTTCCTTAAGCTGGATCTCTGTGCAGGTAAGCATTCCTGAGAGTTGGTGGGACTGGACAGATGAGATGGCTCAGTGGTTCAGTACGCGGGCTGCTCGTCCAGAGGACCAGGGTTCGATTCCCGGAACCCACATGGCTCACAACCATCTGTAACCCCAGCTTGATGGGATCTGACGCCCTCCGCTGGCCTCCTCAGGCACTCGGTGCACAATTGGTGCACAGACACCCAAGCAGACAAAATACTCATAAAATAGATTGAAAAATTAAGGTTGAAAATTAAGTAAAAAAGAATAGTAAGGGTAAAGAAGATTGCTTATATTTCTAATACACAATACAAAGTTTTCCTAACCAGATTGTAATATGCCCTTACATTAGCAAGGGCATAAAGATATTTTCCAGACTAAGGATTGTCAGTTTACTAAGTATTAACAAAAACAGACAGTAAATGATGTCTTTGTTATTTTTTATTTATATTCTTTGATTTCAAGTGAAACAGAACATCGTGTGGTCTATATGTCTTTTGGTCTTTTTCCTTTTGGGGCTTTTGGTATTCTATTATTGATTCCTCCATATCCTATACAGGAAAGAGCTTAGAAGATTGTCTATTTTCTCTTCTTTGGAACCTTGTGATTCTTCCTCTTCCTCATCTTTCAGGGATACTGGAAAGGACTGGATGGCATCTCCAGTCTCTAGAGCCGGGTGTTGGCGCCACATGGTCGTAGGCTTCAGCAGGCTCACCGTTTCCACAGGCCTAACTTGTTTTCTACCTAATCAGTTTGTTCCTTAGCACTTTACAGTTTTCCTTTCCTCGAGTCCCTGGGTTCACAGTATCTCCTGCTTCAGCAGAGCAGCTCTCTAGGAAACAGGCTGTGCCCTTGTGCCCTTCCACACCATCCTCTCTCCCCGCTAGAAAGTGCATTTCCACAGTCACAGGCAGAAGAAGTATTTGGGGGAAGATGATGGCGTCCGTCCCCCCTGTGGCACATTCTGTTTTCATTCTCCTAGGCAGGGGAGTCTACTGCCTCCTTCCTTTAAAAGCTGGAAGCATATCAGTCAGTGTTCTCCAGCCTTCTGGCATCTCATTTCCCATGTCAGCCATTGCAGCCGTGGATGGAAGGACCACTCATCCTCACAGCTCTGACACACTGTGTCTCTCTGTTCTCCACAGAAGCCCCTCTTCCTCTCACGAGCTATGTTGACCGGATTGGCAGATGCCCCGTGGACGGGGGAGCATGACATGGTTCTGGAACACTTTGTCCAGGATCCCACAGCACCTGCTCTCACCATCTTCATTGACCCCATCTTTGGGTTGAAGCTGGAGCTAGGCATGCCTATGCAGGTGGGTACCTGGTTTTCCAGGCGATCTTCCGTGGAGCTAGAGGTGCTGCGAATCTCCCTAATCCTGAGTTTCCTTCTGTGCCCGCGGCTCATGGAACCCCACTGTGTAGGGGACACTCTACTGGGAAGCAGATGTACAGAAAAAGGTGGTGAAATGAGGCAGGGAGACCTGGGTAAGGAAAGGCGAATGGAGGCAGTGTAGTAATGAGTCAGCAGTGGAGTACGGGTGATGGGTACCTCCTTTGCACGGTTCTTTTACTTAAAAACTTCCCTTAGTTAATTAATGAACTCATCTGTCTATCCATCCATCCACCCACCCATCTTGTGTGTGTGAGCATGAACACATGCCTTGGCATATGTGTGGAGAGCAAAGGACAACATGTAGAAGTCAGTTCTCTGTTTGCATCACACGGACAGAACTCAGGTCCTCAGGTGTGGTAGCCAGCACCTCTGCCTACTGAGCTATCTCACCACCTCCTGAGCCATCTCACTGGCTCTGATTCTTCTATTTCCTTCTGCATATCGGAAACATTTAAAAATAAAAGGTTGGGGAAAGTCTTACTGCTTCGCTCTTGCGTACAAAAGTGGAAAGGTGACATTCAACATTCCATACATTATTATTGTTCTTGTTATTATTACTTTGGTTTTTCAAGTCAAGGTTTATCTATGTTACAGAGCTCTGTCTGTCCTGGGTCTTGCTCTGTAGACCAGGCTGGCTTTATACTCAAGAGAGCCATCTGCCTCTGCCTCTGGAGTTCTGGGATTAAAGGCGTTGTGGTGTGCCACCACAACTGGCTTCACTGTGCAATCTCAAAGTGTAATTCAAATTTCATTCAAGTGAATGAAATTCTTTCATTCAAAGAAGTATCGTTTCATCTTACTATTTTCCGTGTTGGTCAGGCTGCCCTTGAACTCAGGGCTCCAGGGCTCCTTTTACCGGAGCTTCCTGAGTAGCTGGGGCCGTAGGTATACGGTCTCCACGCATCATTTTAACTTAATTTCGCATGCCCATATGACACAGCTTTAGATTCCTTTTTTTGTGTTGTTACTGAGATAGTCTTGCTGTGTTGACCTGGCTGGCCTCTCATACGTATCAGTGCTCATTATGTAGCCCGAGCTGGCCCAGAACTTTCAGTTCTCCTGAAAAGTGCTGGAGTCCCAAGCATTTGCCACCGTGATTGGCTGGATTCCTTGGATTAAAACTTCTTTTTAAAAATTTATTTATTTATTATGTGTACAGCATTCTGCCTGAATGTACACCTGCAGGCCAGAAGAGGGCACCAGATCTCATTATAGATGGTTGTGAGCCACCGTGTGGTTTCTGGGAATTGAACTCCAAACCTCTGGAAACTCCGGGCCATCTCTCCAACCATAAAACTTTCAATGCAGCCAGTGATATTGGTTTCTTGGCGGGATGCTTGTAGGTGGTTGGTCCAAGCCTATCCATCCCAATCCTATGTATTTGGGAGCCAGAGGCAGGAGGAGCAGAAGTTCAAAGATTTTCTTGGCTTTACTGCAAGTTCAAGGCTGGCCTGGGCATATGAGACCCTGTCTCAAAAACCAAAATATATTTTAAAATATATATATATCTAAGCCAGGAGGTGATGGTACACACCTTTCATCCCAGCACTTGGGAGGCGAAGAAGGCAGGTGGATCTCTGTGAGAAGCCAGCCTGGTCTACAGAGTGAGGTCCAGGACAGCCAGGGCTACACAGAGAAACCCTGTCTCAAATATATATATGTATATGTATATATGTATGTATGTATATGTATACATATATGTATATGCATGCATGCATGCATAAAAATATCAACAGTGACGAAGAAAGTAATAAAGGAGATTTGTAGACATAAGGTTCCTTTATTAAACTATAGTCATTAAAACAGTTAATGCTAGGCCAGGAGTATAAATGATGAATAACATTAAAGGGATGTGGGCTGGAGAGATGGTTCAGTTGTTAAGAGCACCGACTGCTCTACCAAAGGCCCTGAGTTTAATTCCCAGCAACCACATGGTGGCTCACAACCATCTGTAATGGGATCCGATGCCCTCTTCTGGTGTGTCTGAAGTACAGTGGCAGTGTACTCACATAGTAAAATAAATAAAATCTTGGAGGGAGGGAGGGAGGGAGAGAGAGAAGGAGAGAGAACAAGAGAGAGAGAGAGATTTAGCCTGCTACAACAGTCGATGACAGATTTTACTCTATTCTCCTGGTTAGGGTGGCTAGTTTGAACGTCCTTAAAACTGCCCACAGTAGCTTAGTGGAACCTTCATGAGGCCCTGCACTCGATCCCCAGAACAGAAAGGGGGAAAAAAGAGTCATGTCTGTCTGCATCCTGACTTTAGACTCCAAGGAGTGTCTCCTCCTGCCATGCCTACTCCTTTCCCCATTGTGATGCTCTGTACCCTGTCACTCTGTTAGCCAAAATAAGCCCTTCTTCACCCCGGGGCAGGGAGGGGGCAAGTCCCTGACCCAGTATCTGATCAAAGGGGCAAAGAGTAAAACCTGCAAAGGTGAAGGCAGCAGCTCGAGTAGGATCCACAGAAGACAGGAAAAAGGCATAATCACATCTAGTGAATTTTAAAAATAGGTGTGAGTGCTAACCGGTGCTGGAAGGGAAGCTGAAGCGCCAAGTGCCAAGTCCCTTCTCACCCGCACTTGGTTGGGGGCAGCCTTGGAGCATTCCCAAAGTCTCCCAAGAGGTTTTGTGATTCATCAAAGATTTGCTATTGCCTTAAATTAGCCTTAACCACTTGTCCCTCCTCATACAAATCTCTTAGGCTACAGAAAAGGGAATAAACATAAAATACCTAATCCTTTCGCTTTACCTTCAAGAGGCAAAATAAACTGGTCTCTCTCAGTGGGACACCAAGAAGTCGCCCACAGTGTGCTAGAGCCAAAAGAGTGAATTGACAAAGCTGCTCAGGCATGAGCAAAATGGGGCGAAATCGCATGGCAACGGCGGGCATATTATACCGAGGACAAAGGGAAAAAAAAAAAAAGAAAAGAACAAAGCGCGTACAGGAGGGAGATCTAACCGAACGAAGGAGGCTCCTCACAACAGCGATGGCGCAACTCGACACGAACACGAATTCAGTCTCTTAAAAAAGCAGACGAGATGATAAAAGGTGGAAGATGAAAGGGGGGGAGGTGGTGGCGCGGATCTTAGGGAGCAAGTAAGGAAGGCAGCGCGCTACAAAACTAGAGGAGAAATGGCGGGGAACTGAATAGCTGTGGTTGAAACCCGTCACCAACCGAGCACCAGGCTGAGGCAGCCGCCGCCGTTCGTGCGAAAGAAAAGACCGGACACATTAATGCAATTAGAGAGCCTCCCATAGACCTGAGAGCTGGGCACAACCGAGCTGGAGGGGCGCACAGCCTACACAGTGTGGATTTAGTGTGGATTTAGAGAGAGCATACAAAGAATTTTCCCGAGATGCAAAAGGAAGGCGTCTGGGCGTGAGAAGGACGCGCTGTTGCTGCTTACCGACTTCCCGGCTACTCATAGTTAATGTCAGCGTGCATTTTCGTTTCAGCACTGGAATGTAAGGATGCCAGTTCTGGGGAACATTATGGTGTTCTACCAAGAACATTTAGCCTCAGCCTAATAACGAACATTCAGATAAATCCAAATTAAGGGACATTTGAAAACATCTGGCTTGATTCTTAGAGTGATTGATAGTGCAAGGTAAAAGAAAAAGCTGGACATGATGTTGCGCGCTTGTGATCCCATCACTTGAGAGGCTAAAACAGGAGGACTGAGAGCCTGCCTCAGTGCACGCTCGTGCACACACACACACACTCAGTGGCAAAGGCTGGGGAGTTGTTGGAATGAAAGGAGGGTGTGGCAGACAGAGGCAGGAGTATTAGAAGGATCAAGGCCGGGCTGAGTATGAAACTCTGTCTCAAACAAAACCACCCCAAACAAACAAAAACCCACCTCAAACACACCACACACACACACACAGAGGCTAGACGCACTGATACACACCTTTAATTTCAGCATTTGGGAGGTAGAGGCAGGAGGGTCCTGTGTGTTGAAGGCCAGCCTGATTTAGGCAGCAATGTATTCTAGGCCAGCAAGGGCTTACATAGGGAGAGCCTGTTTCAGAAGAGAAACAAAAGCAAATAACAGCAACAAGAAAATCAGACATGAGTATGGGTGGTCCTGGCTGGCTATGGATGGGGAAGGAAGAGATCCAGCCATAAAGGACATCGTTTGGACTACTGGAGAAAGTTAAATATAGACATATATTGTATTAGGTAAATTTTTCTATTACCATAATTACAATTATAGTATTAGATACTTTTAGAAGATACAGGCCAAGTATTAAGGGTGTGGTGTTTGGATGCCTGCAGCTAACAAAGGCTCAGGTCTAAAGAGGGAGCAGACAGGCTAAGTGTTGACATTGACTCTAGGAGACAAGGATATTTTGTTAACTATATTTTTCTTGAAAACTTTCTAAGAGTTGGAGTCTTTTGAAAATAAAAGTTGAAAGAGCCGAGGGTGGTGGGCCCAGGTCTGCAGTCGTAGCCGCTGGAAAGCGGAGGCAGAATTTCTGCAGTTGAGGTACATAGTAGGTTCACAGAGGAGACCTTGTCTCAAAACAAACAAACAAATAGGTCATGCGCACATGTACACCATTGAGGGATGGAATATGGTTCAGTAGGTCGTGGTATTTTCTACACAAACCTAGCGATCAATGTCTGTTCCCTGAATCCTGGGTGCAAGGAGAGAATTGGCTCCCCAAAGATGCCCTCACCTCCACATGTGTGCCATGACAAAACGTGCATACACTTGCTTGCTCTCCCTCATTCTCTCTCTCTTGTGCACGCAAACACACACACACAAATACACACACACACACATCATCATCATCATCATCAGGATGTAAAATATATAGAGAAAGTTGGATAGCAATGTGCTTTAATAGTAGAGCATACTTAGCATATGTGAGGTCCAGGAATCAGTTCCCAGCACTGGAAAACAAAAACAACAGCAGCAACCACAGCCACAGCCACCACAGCCACAGCCACAACAACCAAGGATCATTTTGAGATGTCTCTGGGTGAGAGACATTTATTTGAAGCTTAACAATCCTTATATCAACTTCAGTTTCTTCTTATTCTATTAAATTCAGACAAAATTAGATTTTTAAAACCTTTAAGAAAGGGATTCTCCGTTATCTCTATGTGTACGTTGGTCAAACAATTCCATCTCTGACAGATACTGGAGCAAAACCTTTTATTTTATTTTATTTTTTTTTGTCTTCTAAGTAAGAAACTCTGCAGACTTGTGAATGTGGACCACGGCAGCACCTCAGCACAGGTGAAACTGAGTGCTAAATGACAGGGAAAAGGGTGCGCAGACCGAAGCTCAGTGGGAGGCACGCACCTGTAACCTTTCCCCAGAGGTGCAGGCAGGTGGATCTCAGTCCAAGGGTGCCCTCGGCTATGTATTAAGTTCTAGGACAATTTTAGACCCTGAAAAAAAAAATTGAAATGAGAAATTCTAGAAATTTTCTTCTTTCTTTTTCTTCTTTCTTTCTTTCTTTTTTTTTTTTTTCTTTTTTGGTTTTTCGAAACAGGGTTTCTCTGTGTAGCCCTGGCTGTCCTGGAACTCACTCTGTAGACCAGGCTGGCCTCGAACTCAGAAATCCACCTGCTTCTGTCTCCCAAGTGCTGTTTGTTTTTCAAGACAGGGTTTCTCTGTGTAACAGCCCTGGTTATCCTGGAACTTACTGTGTAGATCAGGCTGGCATGGAACTCACAGAGATCCACCTGCCTCTGCCACTGGAGTGCAGCGATTAAAGGTGCATGCCACCGCCGACTGCCTAGACAGTTCTTACTTAGAATCTTCCTCCTGGATCTCTTTTACTTCTCCCTGCTTTTTCCATGGCTGAAATAAAATGTCTATTGTCTCCTGTCCATCTACCCACTCAGCCAACACATTTATTGATCATCTACTATGTGCTAGACATAGTCAGACTCTTAGTTCAAGCTGAACAGAATAGAGTCTGTACCCTTAAGGTGTTTTATCCACTCCCTCCCCACATCTGTGGCTGTGGAATCTATGTCAGGAAGCATAGGTAGGGACATCACCAAGAGCTCAGCCTGGCTCTCACAAGGGGAGCCCCACATGCCTTTGGGTGTCCTGGAGACTGAACTCTGATCTCTTTCCTGCAGACGCAGAATCAGATTGTGTACTTCATTCGGCAAGCACCAGTTCCCATCACCCCAGAGAACTTTGAGGAAACTGTGCAGTACGGAACAGTTCGGGGGGCCTACATCCCAGCTTTGCTTCGGCTGCTCAGTGGTGTCTACGTCCCTCAGATTTTTATGAATAAATCTTGGCCTGAGAGCATCCGGAATCATTTTGTTTCACACCTGCATAGGTTTTTGGCCTCTCTGACAGGTAAGCAAGAAGCTTGGCATGGCTGGCTTCTCCATGCTGGGGTTGTGAGGCAGCTGGGCAGTTCATCTTATCAGTACTAGTTTGTTTTTTTCCCTCCTGGTCGTGCTAAAGCCACGCACATGCTGATCCACACCACCAACTCTGTTACTAATAGTCATATTCAGATATCATAAGTATTTTCAGCACTGAGACCAAATCTTCATGTATACTAGCTAAGTGATTGCTTGTTTTGTTTTGCTTTGTTTTGATTGGTTTGGTTGGTTTTTCGAGACAGGGTTTCTTTGTGTAACCCTGGCTGTCCTAGATCTTACCTTATAGACCAACCTGGCCTTGAACTCACAGAGATCTGCCTACTTCTGCCTCCTCAATGCTGGGATTAAAGGCATGCACCATCAGGCATAGCTGTGCTGAGTGGCTGTTCTCAGCCTTTAAAAGACTCTCTGGAATGAAATCTCTCTGTGCATACCACCCATATGCATGTGGTACGGAAGTGTTTAATATGTGTGCACACAAAAAACACAAAACGTGTTGCTTCCATGTTTCCTGACTTGGTCTGGGAATGTACCTCAGTTGCTAGGGTACTTGTCTAGCATGCACAAAGCTGTGGGTTTGACCCCCCAACATTCTATAACCTGGGGGATTGTGTGTGCACACATTCGTAATCCCAGCACTCAGGAGGCAGAGGCAGGAGGATCAGAAATTGAAAGTCATTCTTAGCTACCGAGTGAGTTTGAGACTAGGTGAAGATACACGAGACCCTCCCTAAGAACAGCAACAGAGTGGAGGCAGACATGGTGGTTCATATCTGTGATTCTAGCACTCAGGAAGCATCTGTAGAAGGATCAGAAATTCAAGGTGATCTTGGACTACATGAGACCTTTTCTGAAAGCAAACCCAAATCTGACTTAAAGACTAAAGGTTTGTTGGTATACAGGGGGAACTGAGACAGGAAGCTTTTGAGTTTAAAGTCAGTATGGGCTACATAGATCCTGTCTTTAAAAACAAAACAAGGAAGCTGGGCATAGTGGTGCACATCTTTAATTTTAGCACTCTAGAGGAGAGGCAGGCAGACTCCATGAGTTCAAGGCCAGCCTGGTCTATGTAGTAAGTTCCAGGACAGGCAGAGCTACATAGTGAGACTCAGTCTCAAAAAGCTAAACAACTAAACAAAAATCATCAACAATAAAACAAGGGCTGGAGAAATGGCTCAGTGGTTAAGAACACTTGTTGACCTTGCAGAGGACCCATGTTCAATATCCAGCACCCACATGGCACTCATAAGTGTTTGTGATTCCTGTTTCAGGGGATCTGATGCCCTCTTCCAATATCCGTGGGTACCAGGCACATACACGATGCAAATACATACATGTAAGCAAAACATTCATACACAATAAATAAGTCTAAAAATATTATAAACAAAACAAGCTATTTCTATTCTGTGTCTGTTCTTTTGTTTGAGCTATCATATAAAACATGGTCTCAGATTCTTCTTCATGTCAGTGTCATGATACAAAGCATTTCCTAATAATAAGACCTACTCAGAGGGCTTGGTGTGATGCTTGCTTTAATCCCAGCCCTCTGGAGGCCAGAGGCATGTAGGATTCTCTCTGGGTGAGTTTCAAGCTAGGCTCAAACAAGCAGAACAACAAAAACCAAAACAACAACAACAAAGAACAGTCTGAGTATCATTGAATAATAAAGACTAGTCTCTAGGGGCTGGAGAGATGGCTAAGTGGTTAACAGCACTGACTGCGTCTTCAGAAGACCCGGGTTCAAATCCCAGCACCCACGTGACCGCTCACAACTGTGACTCCAAGATCTGACTGACACTCTCACATAGATATACAGATAGGTAAAATACCAATGCAAATAAATGCAATAAAAGTAAATAAGTTTTTGTTTGTTTGTTTTAAAAAGGACTAGTTGCTAACGGGGTGGTTTAATATGCCTGATGTCTTAGGTTTGATCCACAGCCCTGCTAAACAAAGCCTTGGTCAATGCTAAATAAAGTGTTGCAAAAATTTGCATTCTAATTTAGATTGACTTTTCTAACAGAGAACTTGTTCAGACCTGCTCACACAAGAGAGCTGGAGGTTGCTAAGCATACACGCATAAGGAGACACATAGGCGATGCCGGGGGCAGAGGGGGATTTGTGTGTATTTCAGAGGACATGGTACAGACAGTGAAATGATTTTCTGGTAACTTCTTAACAGACCTCCTGGAGCTTTGCCCCTTGGCATCTGTTATTTCTGCTCCACACACCAAAAGAAGCCTGAGTCACAGTTACTCCTGTGTGTTCTCCTAAAGTGCATATGCTATCTTTGGTATCTGTAGGGGGTTGGTTTCAGGACTCTTCCTCCATTCTGTGGGTGTTCAAGCCCCTTAGAAGGCGGTGCCACAACTTCACTTGTGCACATGTCCGCCCATCTCTAGCTTATCCACAGCACTCAGTACAGTGTCAACAGGGTTGTATTGTTTAGAGAGCAATGACAGAAGGACTTACTCAATACAGATGTAATCTGTAAAGAATCTGGGGGCAGGTGAGATGGCTGAAGGAGAGAACCACCTTCCTGCCTGTCGGTGTCCAGTTTCCACACCATAGGTGCATGCGTAAAGAGACCCTGTGAAACAACAAAACTGAAAACAGTCGGGATGTGTTTTAATTGTGGATGTGAAGCCGGGAAGCCTATGGATATGCAGAGTTGGCTGGGCTTCCCCCCTACCTTCCCCCACTCCCCCCAACTGATGACCAATCAGAGGCAGCAAAGCTCACCCTTGGACTTTTCCTGTTCCTTTCTTAGATACTCGGTACAAACTGGAGGGTCACACCGTCCTGTACATCCCTGCAGAGGCCATAAAGATGGACCCTGAGGTGGTAGTGAAGGACAAGGAGCTGGTACAGCGGCTGGAGAGTGAGTGGCAGGCATTGCCAGTGTGTGTGGGGGGGGCACCAGGGGCTGGGGGTTGGGAAGGCAGCTCCAGCTGCTGATAGAGGAGCTGGTAAGGAGGGCACACAACTGGGGAGCAGAAAAGGAACCACAAGAGGGGTCCCCTCTCCATTCTTCACTGCAGCCTCCATGATCCACTGGACGAGGCAGATCAAGGAAGTGCTGAGTGCTCAGGAGTCTGTGGAGACAGGAGAAAGCTTAGGTCCTTTGGAAGAGATCGAGTTTTGGCACAATCGCTGTGTGGACCTGTCCAGCATCAGCAAGCAGCTGGTGAAGAAGGGCGTGAAACACATCGAGTCCACCCTGCTCCTCGCCAAGTCATCCTACTTAGCACCCTTCAGGAAACTGGCCCAACAGATCCAGGTTGAGTGGATCAGAGGCCCGGGGCTTATCAAAAAGCAGGCCCTGGCTGGGGTGGGGGCAAGAGGAGGGAGGCAGGTAACCAATCACACAGTACACGGACTGGCAGAGCACTGTGGGCTTGGAGAAGACCTGAACAGTGTGTAAAGTACCCCAAGGAGCTTGATGTTTAGGTAGGAAGACATCCAGTTAGTCAGCGAGGAGATGGTGGTCCCCTCAGTGAGCCTGGCACGCCACACAGCTGAGAAAATAGACTTAAGGTAAAAGAAGGCCCAGTTGGCACAGAGCCAAGGATAAGCCTGTGTAGTTCAGTCAGGAGAGTTTCAAAGCAAACTTGTAACAACTACATTTCCTATGACAAGCTGACTGTGTTGGTGCTGGGTCCCCCAGGAGGGGAGTGATCTTCGTCAGGACCTTTCTTCCCGAGTGGAAATTTCAAGCAGACATTGAGGGAATTGAGCTGTAATGAGATGGAGAAGCCTAAAACCCTCGCTGAGACAGTAAGGGGACAGGGTGACCTTAGTGGACATGAGAGGGGAGTGACGGACGCCCAGGCAGTTAGAAAACAGCTCTGAACATCCACTTTGTACAGACTTCTTCACTTAATTGGAGCAGGCACCAGACCTGGGTTCAGGGAATCCTCAGCCTGAAGCCTTCATAGGAAGTAGCACAGAAGAGCTGGAGAAGGTGCTCACATAGATGTGCACGAAACCCTGGGCTCAATTTCCAGCATGGAATAAACTGGGCACAGTGGTTTGTAACTGTAATCCTAGCACTCACAGGTGGAGGCAGGAGGCTCAGAAAGCCAAGGTCATCCTTGGCTCCATAGTAAATTTGATGCCAGCCTAGACTATGTGAGACCCTGTCTCAAAAAAAAAACCAAAAAAGCAAGTTAAGAGCTGGAGAGATGGCTCAGAGGTCAAGAGTATTAGATCCTCTGGCACTGGACCCAGGTTCCATTCCCAGCACTCACATGGCAGCTCAGAACCATCTACAACTCCATGTGCAGAAGATCCAATGCCTTCTTCTGGCCCTCCTAAGGCATGACGTCATTATAGACAAACACGCAGGCAAAACATCCACATGCATAGAAACAACTATTTTTAATAAGCAAGTGAATGTGCATACTCTGGTCTTGAAATGATAATTCATGGAGAGGAGGTATTGGGGAAGGTCACCTGGAAGATGAAGATGGATGGAAGAGCCGAATCTGTTTGTGTGTGCGCACGTGTATGTGTGTGTGTGTACATGTGTGCACATGTGTATACATGTGTGTGCTTGTATGTGTATACATGTGTGTGTGCGCACATGTGCAGACCAGGGAGAACACCAGCTATCATTTTTTCGTTCTTCACTGTTTTATTTTATTTTTGTTTTGTTCGAGACAGGGTTTCTCTGTGTAGCCCTGGATGTCTTGGAACTCACTGTGTAGACCAGGCTGGCCTCGACTCAGAAATCCACCTGCCTCTGCCTCCAGAGTGCTGGGAACTTACTCATTCATTTTATGTACATGGGAGTTTTGCCTGCATGTCTGTCCACCACATGCATGCAGTACCCAAGGCGGCCAGAAGAGGGCATCAGATCTCACAGAACTGGAGTTACAGATGGTTGAGAGCTGCCATGTAGGCACGGGAATAGAACCTATAGGTCCTCTGCAAGAGCAGCCAGTGCTTCTAACTGTCGAGCAGTTTCCCCAGCTCCATATTATATTTTAGACAGGTCTCTCACAGACCCTGACCCACCAAGCCAGTGCTGGGATTAGGAACACAGGCCACTGTGCTGGGAATCTGAATTCAGGTCCCCATGTCTACACAATGGCAAGCCCTTTATCAACTGAGCCTTCTCTCCAGGCCCCTAAATCTGTTTTTCTCCCACATGGCTAACAGTACCCCCGATTCTCTTCATGGCTAGGATGGCTCTCGACAAGCTCAGTCCAACTTGACTTTCTTGTCAATCCTGAGGGAACCCTACCAGGAGCTGGCCTTCATGAAGCCTAAGGACATCTCTGACAAGCTCCCTAAGCTGATCAGTCTCATCCGAATCATCTGGGTCAACTCCCCCCACTACAACACTCGGGAAAGGCTGACTGCCTTGTTTCGGAAGGTGTGTGGACAAAAAGCGCAGGGGTGGGGCGGGGGCGGGGGCGGGGTCCCATAGTGATAGGGCTCAGATTCTCTGGCAGATCTATAGTGGAAAGACACCAGTACCAGCATGCCTTTCAGACTTTAGAGATGGGCCTGGCTTCTCTTTTCACTGAAGAACCTGAAGCAGGATGGGGGTCTCTGAGAGAAAGTGGCAGTAAGCCCAGGAAGGGCGGCAAAGACAGACTTCAGAGGGGAGATCACTTCTTTTTCAAAATGGAGTTTTCAGGGGAGTATTGGATGGTTGATTCAGGAAGGAACTCCGTTCCTGGGCCACGTGTCACCAAGAATGATCAAGACAGAGTTTGTACAGGGAGACAAAGGGGGGTAGAGGGATTGAAGCCAAGTGGTCAGGGCAGTATAACTATAGAGCTGGTCTGAGGGCAGAGCAAAGATTATGACAAGGAGCATCCCACGGAGTGCACTGGGAGGAGCGAGATGGGCCTCGGGAGCTAAATCGGGAGCCCAAGACCTGAGGCAGAGTTCCGGAGGTCAGAAAATGGAGTGATGGGAAGGCTGAAGGGAGACCGTTGCTGTCTCTGCAGATGAGCAATGAGATCATCCGTTTATGCTGTCACTCCATCTCTTTGGACCGAATCTTTGAGGGCTATGTCTCTTCCAGCAAGAATGACCTACAAGGCTGCATTTCCTGTTGTCATGCTTGGAAAGAGCACTACCTGCGTGCCGTACAGATGCATACCCAGTACGATGGGCCCCTAACATCATATCTATGACATCCTTGACACTGCCGCAGGGAGGGACTCTGACTGTCTGCATGCCTTCCCCTTTTATGGACTATATTTTTTTCCTAGACCTGGGAATCTCTTACTCCCACCCCCCAGCCAAGGATCTGTTTGAATGCAGATGTTCTGCCTCCTAGACCTACGGTTTCCTTCTAGTCTCTTCCAGGAACCTCAAGTGGCCCTTTCTTCCTCCCACAATCATATGGTCTGAAAGGCCACCTTCTAAAAGTTGGGACTGCATCCTCTGATGTCCTGCTCACCTCTGGTCTCTCCTCTCAGAGTTCAAGGACACTACTTCTCAGGGTCTCCTTTCTAAACCCAGGCTCACACAGTGAGGTTTTTCAAGGCAGACTGGTCCTCGGTGTCTCAGCTTTGGATTCAGCCCATCTTCTCCTTCACACAGGTTCTCCAGTCGGGGCTGGGTTCTGGACCAGACGAGCATATTTGCTCAAGTAGATGCCTTCGTGCAGCGCTGCAAAGACCTTATTGAGGTAGGGAAGACTCAAGGTGGGAAAATAAAAAGCCAGTAGCAGACCCTCGAGCCTCCTGTGAGAGCCCAAGCATTCAGGGCTGAGGCTCCTCTTAAGAGTCTGAACCCGGAAGTTGGAATTGTGGGTCCTCCACCCACTGCCTCTTTTTTCTTGGCTTTTGCCTGTTGTCGCTGCCCAGGCATCTCACACTTCATTCTGCAGCCCAAATTCACCCCAGTGTTCTCCTCTATCCAGATGCCCTCTCTAGTTTTCATAGACATTTGAAGGTAAATCAGAGAACTCAGGGGGCCTGGGTTCTCGGCAGGAGCCTTCACCTTGACTTCCTTTTAGGTTTGTGAATGTCAGTACCACTTTGCCCGTTGGGAAGACGGCAAGCAGGGTCCCCTTCCATGCTTCTTTGGTGCCCAGGGGCCACAGATCACACGAAACTTGCTAGAAATCGAGGACATCTTTCATAAAAATCTGCATACCCTGCGAGTCGTGCGTGGAGGCATCCTAGATGTTAAGAACACCTCTTGGCATGAAGACTACAACAAGTGAGGGACTTGGGCAGCGATGGGGGCCAGGCTGGGAGGCTCACTGCTCAGAGACCCAGAAACGCCAGGATTCGGGGTGGCAGAGGCAGGAAGATTGCAAGTGGCAGGCAGTGGGAACAGCTTAAGGGTTGGAAGGGAAGAGAGCAATGGGGGAGGGGGGGTTTGCCCGGGTTCTAGGTTCCAGAGTGGACATCTGTACTTCTTTATCTGTCAGTCTAAGGACTCTGTCTCCTAGCATAGTCTAGAGTGCAACAGCTCCAGGATGTAAATCCCCCACAGTCTGTGCCCGAGGGAAGTTGATGCTCAGGGCATCAAGGGTGCAGTTGGGAGCCAGGCCAGGGCACTGACACTTCCCCGTGGCCCTCTGACCTTGCAGATTCCGTGCTGGTATCAAGGACCTGGAGGTGATGACCCAGAATCTGATCACCTCGGCCTTTGAGTTAGTCCGGGATGTAGAACACGGAGTGCTGCTCTTGGACACTTTCCACAGGCTGGCTACTCGGGAGGTGCGACACCCCCACCTCAATGGCCTGCCTGCTTGCATTTGCTCATTGACTTGCAGATTCCATCCTGCCTGCACGTGTGTTCTTCCCACCTCATTCAGCCACTGACTTTTCTTTTGTTCCCTCTTTCTGATTCCCTGGCTTCCACATCTCTGAAGAGTGTGCCTGCCGCTGTGTGTGGGTGCCGGGAAAGGTTCCTCCGGGATAGAAGACCACGAGAACCCACCTCCAAGGAGCATGTCCTCTTGTTGCTTAGGCCATCATGCGAACCTATGAGAAGAAGGCTGTGGACCTCTACATGCTGTTCAATAGCGAATTAACCCTGGTGAACCGGGAGCTGAACAAGAAATGGCCGTACCTGGAACCGTACATGGCTCAGTATTCCGGACAGGCCCACTGGGTGCGGATCCTTCGGCGACGCATCGACAGAGTCATGAATGTAAGTGTCTGGCCTCTTCTGAACTATCTTCGGTGGACATGAAGTGTGCAGGCTGTGTGCAGTCTAGGAGGGGCAGGGTGAGTTCAGACAGCGTCCTTAGGCCAGACTCAGTTATCTTGGCAAGCCGTGGTTTGGTCTGCAGAGTTGGCAGGAATGCCGGGTGGCACAGAGGTCATGTTAACGTTCTGTATGAAGGTAGGGAGGAGGCATAAGGTTAGAGTAACAGAACAGGAATAACCTGGTGGATCCAGAGACCTGGGCCAGCAAACCTGCTCTCTCTGGAAGAACAGAAACAAAGGAACAAGGAGAGGAAGGACTTTTCTCTTGCTTGTTTGTTTTTGAGACGGGGTTTCTCTGTGTAGCCCTGGATATCCTGGAACTTGATTCATAGACCAGGCTGGTCTCAAACTCACAAAGATCCACCTGCCTCTGCCTCCCGAGTGCTGGGATAAAGGTGTACATTGCTGCCGCCACCACCACCTGGTGTGTGTGTGTGTGTGTGTGGGATTTAAAAAAAACAATTTTTGTGTTAGGCATGGTAGAATATACTTGTCATCCTAGCCCTTGGAAAGCTGAGGTAGGAGGACTGACCCCAAATCAACCTGAGCTATCCAGTGAGAACCCATCTGTACCCTAACTTTGGGGGGCAGATAAGGGTGAAAGCTGTTGGAACGTCTTACCTGCTATCCCTGATTTATTCTGAGAGAAAGCGAGGGAGTCTGCAGATGACTGGGCTGAGGTAGGTGTGGAATGCCCTGAACTAGAAGCCCTCAGGTCCTGTGTTTCTGTGATTGACCCTTTCCTCCAGCCATTCTCTGGGAGTGCTCACATTGCCGCTCCTCTGTGTGCTCACCTTCACGGTTTGGTGTCCTCCCTCTGTCTCACAGCCTCAGTCTCCTTCCAGGGGCTGAGGGGTGAGCAGGTACCTGTGAGGGTGCAGATGTGTAGCAGGTCTGTATAAATGGGCTTCCCATCTGTCTCCCCTCCCCCCCACCCAGTGCCTTTCTGGAGCCCACTTCCTGCCCCATATTGGGACTGGAGAAGAGACTGTGCACACCTATCAGCAGATGGTTCAAGCCATTGATGAATTGGTTCGGAAAACCTTCCAAGAGTGGACAACAACACTGGACAAGGACTGCATTCGGCATCTGGACATGTCACTGTTACGAATTAGCCAGGAGAAAGTGGGCATGCTGGATGTCAACTTTGACAAGTAAGGACCCACCCTAGCACCTCCCCCTGTCCTTGGTGCTGGGGTCTCCTCTCACTCTCCCAAGACCTTAACTCCCATCTTGGGTCCCCTCTCCTGTCCCTTTCTTTCCCACTGTCTGTTTTAATTGAGGCTGGGTTTCACTGTGTAGTTCAGGTTGGCTTTGAACTAGTAATCCTTTGGCCTCAGTATGGTGCTGGGATTACACTTGGGTCCACCATACTCAGTGCTGTCTTCCTTCTCTTCCTCATTTTCTTCTTCCTCTTCCTCCTCTTCATTCCCCCCCCCCCCGAACTAGGGTTTCTCTGTGTACCCCTGGCTGTCCTGGAACTCGCTATGTAGACTAGGCTGGCTACAAAATCAGAGATCCACCACTTCTGCCTCCCCTCCTGAGTGCTGGGATTAAAAGCATGCACCATCACCACCCACTAGCCACCACTTCTTAAATTTAGTTTTACCTAAGTTGGGACTTGGGTCTTAAATTCAATCCTCAGTACTGAAAAAAAAAATGAGTTTTACAGCTTATTTAAAGTAAGCTAGCAAACAGACTACAACCATGATTTTAACAATTCACCAATGTACTAAACTAGTAATGTCCCTGTTCTGCCACTAGATGGCAGTGGCAGCCCAGCTAAGTCAGCTAACCCTGCTCTCTAATCCGAACTTCCCCTAAGACAGAACTCTCTCCCAGAGCTTTGAAATGTCGACATTTTCACATTTACCTTTAAAAAAGGTAGCAAGTTCATTAATTATTAAGAATATGCAGTGAGGTCCAGTGTGGTGGCCCACTCTTAGAATCTCAGTACAGGACGCTGAGGCAGGAGAGTTTGAAGGCCAGCCTAGGCTTCACTCCAAAGCAAAACAAAACAAACCCCCAAACCAGAAAAACAGTGGGCGCTGTGTATGCTATGTGCTAGGAACTGAGGCAGGCACAGAGGATGCCCCTGTCCTCAAGGGACCATGCTGCTATTCTCTCAGCCAGGGTTTACTCAAGAGCAGAGAAGGAGAAAACTGGGGTGGTGAGCATCTGCCTCAGGGACGTGGATCTTCTGGTGAAGTTGTTTTCCTAATCAGGACATAGGTTTCTATGTGATAGGCTGGGCTCTCCCTTGCCATCACCTGTGCCCTGTGGTGAGAGCTGATTCTCAAGCTCCCAGGCCATTGTTCTGGGGTTAACCTTAGCTTATAACATCCATATTTGTTGGATAAAGGTGCAGAAGGAAGATGGAAGTCCAGGGACAAACAGGACTGTTCTGGACAACTGAAGGTGCCTGACCAGGGAGAACTGACACACAGGAAGTGGAAGAATCAACTTGGAGAGGCATCAGAAGGAGGGAGGAGCAGGGTTTAGTGAGGGTGGAGGGGTGTAGACACTAGAAGCCGCACAGATGAGGAGCAGTTGAGGAGCACAGTGTGGGGAAGAAGAGGTTTGGGATAAGTAGTCAGGGATAGGTGGACATGGGCTCGGGTGAGGTTCTCAGTTTTGTAGCTTTGGCACAAGGGAGGAGCCAAAAGAGCCAAAAAATTGCCTCTCTTGGCTCAGCAGAGGACCAGGGTTTGGTTCCCAGTACCCACATGGTAGCTCACAACCATCTGTAACTCCAGTTCCTAGGGAATGACACCTTCTGATCTCTATTGGTACCAGGCACTTTCGTGATACACATACATACATGCAGGCAAAACACTCACACACATAAAATAGAATAAATAAATCTTACCTGGCATAGTGGTGCATGCCTCTAATCCCAGCACTTGGGAGGCCAAAGTAAGTGTTTCTCTATGAGTTCTGGATCAGCATGGTCTACATTGGGAGTTACAGGCCAGGCAAGTCATATGGCAAGACCCTGTCTCAAAAACAAACAAACCCCAAAACTTGAAGTTTTAAATGGCCTCATATTGATGTGAGATTCTGAAGAACAGGAATGTTATTCGGTCAAGGTTATATTATATTATAACTGGTTATCTACATACGATATAAGCGGATCTATATTTATATAGACAAATGGTTTCATTGGTTATAACATTGCAGGCACATATAGGGCTGAATACTGTTCCCCCCGCTCCCCACCACTGCCAGATATGGCTTCTCTGGTAATAGCTCTGACTGTCCTGAAATTTGATTTGTAGACCAGGTTGGCCTTGAACTCACAGAGATCCACCTCCCTCTGCTTCCCAAGCACTGGGACTAAAGGCGTGTGGCACCACCACCCAGCCTATGGCTGAATCTTAAAATGTATTCTCTGTTAAGCTGGATATCCCCAAAATGCTATACTAGAGAGTCTCCCTAGTGGACAACCTTGAGCTAATGTGGGTGTGAGCACATTTGGCCACTGTGCTTTTTCCATAAAATAGAGTGTAGAGCCAGCAGGATGACTCTAAAGCTCTCTAAAGGCACTTGCTGCTAGAGTGATGACCTCAGCTCCATCCCTTGAACTCAAGTGGTGGGAAGAGAGCTGACTCCCACAGATTGACCTCAGCTCTACACACACAGCCACAGCCACACACACAGGGCACACACACACAGGCAGGCACACACACACAAGTGCGCACACACACACAGGCACACACACAGCCACACACACACAGGCAGGCACACACACACAGGCAGGCACACACACACAGCCACACACACAGGCACACACACACACAAGCACGCGCACACACACAGGCACACACTCAGGCACGCATGCACTCACATGCATATTAAATAAATAAATCTATACATCTGAAAATTTACATTTGTAATGCCATCAAAACTTTAAACAAAAATAAGGAATTATATTTCTTCCCTTTTTTTTTTTTTTTTTTGGAGGGGACAGTACAGGGGTTTGAACCCGATGCATCATGCATGTAAGGCAAGCGCTCGACCACAGACCTACAGTTCCCATCCTAGGAATTATATTTCAATAGTAAAATTTTCCTGTCCTAAGTTGGTCATGTCAGAGATTTTGCCCCATGCTGTAAAGTCATTGCCTTCTCCATGGCTCTGCTTTCTAGAAGGCAGTGTGAGATATCCATGTGGTTAGGATAGATGACTACTTTAGTCATCTGCTGGGAACAGGTTTTTCCCTCCACTGCAGCTTGCTTATTTGTTTGTATGCGGAGCATGTGTGGAGGTCAGAGGACAACTCATGGACGTCAGTCACCTCAGTCACATCAGTCACGTCAGTTTGCTCCATGTAGTGTGTGGGTCCCAGAGTTGGAGCTCAGTGGTCAGGTGTGGTGGCAAGGGCCGTTACAGCTGAGCCATGTCTGTGACCCTGCCTGAAATGCCTTTTGCATTCTCTTCATGTTAGTGTTTCACAAAAAAAGCCTTGGAACATCATTTATGACCCAGATTTATCTGAAAGCCAGACAATAGCTAAGCATTTCTTCCAAATAGAAGGCGGCTGTGTTTCTGTCTTTTGGCAGCTGTTTTCTGGAGAAATATAAGGTGCCTAACAATACATTTGGTGATTTTAGGATAAAATTGCCTCAACTCAGTAAATAATAGATAAGAAAGAAGATAAAAGTCTGAGCTGATTAAACCCGTAAAAAACAAAACAACTGGAGCCAGTTTCAGCTCCCACACTGATTAGCACCCCTGGGAGTTTAGATAGCTTTATCAAGCTTACCTTTCATGTTAAGGTCTGGTGCCGACCTTGAAGCATACTTTTGAAATGTCCCTGGCAGTCCTCAGAATTACCTGACTGTCAGTCCTGGGAGCCTCCCAGTCCCTAACAGGATTTATATTACCCCACAAGAGCCTTCTCTCCTTATACCAAATATTTAAACTCTGAAGCCCAAATGGCTTTTAGCACATTTTCTGGCCAGACCAGCTTTGTAGATTGCACTTAATTCAAATGCGTTCCAGGTGTCCCCTGCGCTTGGTTGAAAGCGCTGAGTTATCAGCCTGTAGACCGTAGGGTGGAACTTGCCCAGAGCAGGACAGGGTGCTGGTGCCTGCCCACCCATGCTCTTGTTCCTAGAGTGCCCCTCTCCCCCTCCTCATCCTTAGCACCATGCGTGCACTCTGGGCTGTCAGTGCTGCCAGCCTTGCCAGTACAGCTGGCCTTGCTTTGCCACATCTATTACACGTTTGGAGTTACATTATAAAATAGCTTTTTTAAAAAAGTAATCCCCCAAATGGGGTTTGAAGGAAGTTAGGTTTGTCAATAAAATTTGTGCTCTGGAAATTTATTGACAAAATTCTGTCAAAACTGAGCTCCATTTTTAAAGAGTTTTAAAAAACAAACAAACAAACAAAAAAACAAACAAACAAAGCCAGGCAGGCAGTGACAGGCAGATTTCTGAGTTCGAGGCCAGCCTGGTCTACAAAGTGAGTTCAGGACAACCAGGGCTACACAGAGAAACCCTGTCTCAGAAAAAAAGAAAAAAACAAAACAAAACAGTGCTCTTTAAAACAATCTCAGGAGAAACTGTTCAAATTCATTCTGCTGACTGACAAAATTTGATAATTTACCTTTAAGTTATTTTTGAAAATCCTGTCAAGATGAGAAAAATTCAGAGCTATTTTGGTGTGGTTTTGGCCAGTATTCTTGCCCCACTGAGCTTGTCCGGAGAGTTGTGAATAGAGTTAAATCCAGCCTCTCCAGTTTGAAAACATAGGAGAATATATTCAGACGATCAGAAATGTCTCTGTGTATTCAAGCCTTCCACCCTCTCTGATGGCTGTAACAGTTTTTGGTGAAGTTGATCTTCAGCATGGATGGCCACTTTGCTACCTGCTAAGCTGTGCAGTTTGTGTTGATACAGTGGATCCCTCCAGCAGGAGCCTGGGAACCTTCCTATTTGTTTCCGCCCTTTCAAAAGGGAAAGACTCTACTCTTAGCTTTTACCACAGTATATTGTTATAATGAATTCTGTTGATCTGTTATTCTGTTTATTTTCCTTTTTAGACCTCCTCAAACTCTTTAGCCTAGGCTGGCCTAGAACTTGGTGGCAGTACTCCTGCCTCAGCATCTAAGTGTTGGGATTTCAGCCGTGTGCCCCCAAGCCTGGCTGTGCCTAATTCTCAAACAGAACTTTTCATGGTTATAGATTCATAAGAAAAAAAAAGCCACCCGTGGTTTAACACCACTGGAGGCACTGGGCATCCATCTGGGGGTCTTGAAACTGTCGCACCTGGGTAAGGGTGCTGAGGTTCCTCTTTCCTTGCTTGCATGATATTTTTGTCATTAGTAATTAATATTTATTTTTGTTAGCATACTGTTCACTGCCGTTAATTTCTGCAAACCAACTAACTAATACGATCCCTTCAAATAATATTTTTCCTCACCATCTAAGGGGCTGCACATGTTGTGGGCCTCCATTCTCTCAAGCTGCTTCATCAGTGAGTGAGGTTGTTTCAAGATCTGCTTCAGAAAGTCACACGGAATTTCCCCGAGTCTCTTTGATTATTTTTCTTTTTAAGATTTATTTATTTAATTCTATGTAAAAATTAGTGAGTATACTGTAGCTGTCTCCAGACACACCAGGAGAGGGCATCAGTCCCCTTCACAGATGCTGTGAGCCACCATGTGGTTACTGGGACTTGAACTCAGGACCTCTGGAAGAGCAGGCAGTGCTCTTAACCACTGAGCCACCTCTCCAGCCTGTCATCTGACTTTTTAAGTGTCTTACCTCTGAACTTCAACCTCCGCCTTTTTATTACGTATACAGTAATTAATTAAGTAATCCATCAATCATTTCCTCTGACTTTCTCTTCATTGGTTTCCATCTTTGTGTTGGACAAGCACGTCCTTTGGTAGTCTTCAAGGAAGTGGTGCATGGGAGCTGGGGTCCTTGAGTCCTTGCGCGGCTGGCTACCGCTCTTTTCTACCTCCATAATAATACATTTGCCTAGGGCTATAGTTCTAGGTTGAAAACAATTTTCCCTGACTTCAGCCTGTATTGCCCACTCCAAGACATCCATTATATGTCTGGTGACCCACTGTAGATTTGTGGTTCAGAAAGGATTGTTCATTTTGAAGAAATTTTAGCATCTCTACAAATGATACCTATGTTAGTGAAGATGTTCCGTGCTTAAAAACTCAGAAACAGAAAAGCAGTTTTTCTTCTGTAGTCTCCTAAAACATCGGTCACAGATAAATGAGCATTCGACATAGTTTTACTCTTTAAATTATTCTCCTTTTAAGGTGAAAATAGAATTCTCTAGAAAGTTTAAGATGTGATATTATCTTTTATATCATTCATTGACTGTAGAATGGACAAAAAATATATTTGTATGTATATATATATAATACATGTGTGTATGTATAATATGTGTGTATTTGTATATGTGTGTGTAGTTTATTATGTGTGCATATAAAATGTGTGCATTTGTTTATAATGTCTGTGTGTTTGTGTGTGTGTATATATGTAAAGTTTTGAGACAGCACCTCATGTGTGCAGGCAGGGTGGCCTTGAATTTCTTATGTCACTAAGGACAACCTTAATGCCCTGATCCCTCTTCCTGTACCACACACGTGCTAGGATTAGAAGTGTCTGTCACCAGGTTGCTTGATTTTGTCCTTTACACTTAGGTCTTAAATTTATTTGAAATTTACTGTGGTGTCGGGAGGATGTTATAGATACAGCTTGTGTTTCTAATATTTTTAGATAGATTGAAAGCAAGTTGACCTAATCTTGCTAATTTATTTGTTTTTCTACACTGCTGGAGGGCTTTGTACATGCCAGGCAAGCGCACTGACACTAGCTATACCAGACAGTTATTGAGTTGCTATATTTATAATAATAAGAAGAAAAGTCTCCCAGCAAATCTCTATTTTTGGATTCACCCTTCTGGCTTATTCATGTGCAAGAACCAAACTGTTTTAATTATTGGCCTCATTTCTCTCTCTCTCTCTCTCTCTCTCTCTCTCTCTCCAATTTCCTAGCTATTTTTGATATGTATTTCTCATAAGAATTTTTTTAAACAATTTATTTCATTCCCAGAATAGTCACATTTCTGTCTTTGTTAGAAGATGGGTCAGGTTAACTTTATAGGTTAGGTTCAGGAGTGGGAATCTCTATGGTTTTGAGTATTGCTGAGCACAGATAGCATTCTCCTTTCAACTGGCGTCTTTTTGCTCACAAGTTGTTTTCCAGCACAAATCATTTCTGATACATTATTTTCCTTTAGGTGCCATTGCTCTTTTCCTCTGTGACAAGGTCTATCTTTCTGTAATTTTTATAGCAAAGAACCCTCCCCCCAAATTGGAATAGATTACAGATTACCTCAGAGCTGACATTAAATTAATAAACCACATACTTTGAGTAAAATTATCCCAAAATACATCTTCAATAATTGCAGCCTTTACTTAATTTCAGTGTATAAGAGCCAGACATTTAAACGTATACTAGTTTTTTCTAGGGTTAGGGGGCACACGTACAATCCCAGCTCATGGAAGCAGGAGGATCAGGGGTTCAAGGTTATTCTTGGCTACATAGCGAGTTCAAGGCCAGCTAGGGTTTCATGAGACACAGTTTCAAAAAAAAAAAAAAAATCACAAAAAATCAGACCAAACCCAAACCACTGTTTTTCAACAAAATTCATGCTAACAACACTGAACAGCTGCACTGACTTCCTAGAGACAGAGCAGCCAGAGATATTCTGTGGGTCTCAGTCAATGTTTCTTGGAGTTAAGAACATTTCATTCTGAAAAAGGAGAGGATCCTTTGAGGCAGCCTCTCTGGATGCCAGTCAGCAGGAGTATGTCAAATGGTGTGTGTGTGTGTGTGTGCGCGCACGTGCACGAGAGAACCCACATACATCCGAGCCAAAGGGCAGCCCAGTCCCAGAAGTAATTTAGCAGCAAATATATACAGCTTGCAGCTGTCTCTGGTCATCTGACCTGACTGACCCTGTCTTCCACTGCATACAAACCCACTGTCACATGGATTTTTGTTGTTGTTGGCATTGTTTGTTTGTTTTCAAGACAGGGTTTCTCTGTGTAGCCCTGGGAGTCCTAGAAATATCTCTGTAGACCAGGCTGGCCTCGAACTCACAGAGATCCACTTATCTCTGCCTCCCCAGTGTTGGGATTAAAGGCGTGCACTACCACTGCCCATGTTAAATTATTATTTTATGTGTATAAATATTTCATGTATGTCAGAAGATCAAAAGAAGATATGAGATCCCCTGGATTTGGAGTTACAGAAGGTCGTTAGCTGCCATGTGGGTGCTCAGAATCAAACCTGTGTCCCCTGCAAGAGCAGCTAGTTCTCTTAACCACTGAGCCATCTCCTTTGCTCTGAGAATATGTTTTATTATAAACTATATGGTACACAGAGAGACATACTTAAAACTTGCATGTTCAGTTTAACAAATAACTACATATCGGGCAGTGGTGGCGCACACCTTTAATCCCAGCACTCGGGAGGCAGAGGCAGGCGGATTTCTGAGTTTGAGGCCAGCCTGGTCTACAGAGTGAGTTCCAGGACAGCCAAGGCTACACAGAGAAACCCTGTCTCGAAAAAAAAAAAAACAAAAAAAAAAACAAAACAAAACCATCACCACCAACAAAAACCAAGTAACTACATAAAGCACACTACGGCCTGCTATGCCACTTCAGTGGAGAAGAGTACATTGCCCGCAGTCTAAAAGTCACCCCTGAGTAGTGTAGCCAGTAAAAGTTGGTGATGCCGTAAAAATGTATAAGAACTGACATTCTGAGTTGAACATGGTGTCTTATGCCTTTAATCCCAGCACTTAGGAGGCAGAGACAGGCAGACTTCTGTGAGTTTAAGGCCAGTCTGGTCTACAGAGTGAGTTCCAGGACAGCTAGGGCTACAGTGACTTTGTTAGTCTGTGTTGAAAAGTCAGAAAATGTAGCCATTGTGGTCCATATTCCTATAGGGTGACAACTGTGGCTCTAGCCCTCTACAATGGAGTATATCTTCTAGTTTTAGGCAAATTTCTCTTGCCATTTATCATGGCACTGGAGTTACATAGTCCTTGGATAAAGTGAGTTTCTGAGTTTTGCTTTACAAAAACAAAAATTAGTTGTCAGTAGTGGGTAGGCGTTGGGAGGTTGAGATTGTGGGGGGGGCATGCGCGTGGCCTTTGGATCATGATTGACGTGGGTAGTGCTCTTCCTTAGTGCTCTTCCCGTGTGCTGTCTTCCCGTGTGCTGTCTTCCCATCTGATGTCTTCCCTTATGCTCTTCTTCCTTGGAGATTGCCTTTCCCTGAGACAGGAGCTCCAAGTTTGACAATGATTCCTCTTGTCTGTGGACACACTGAGCTGGAGATGCCCATGGGACAAGCTTGGGAGACCTGGGAACTGATCAGCTTTCAGAGGCAACGGAACCCATGGGTTTGGGTTATTCGTCCTGGGAGAGTGACTGGAAATATAGAATCTTTAGGGGTCCCCATTTAAGTGGGCTATGGAGGCAGCAAGTTCTTTCCTGTACTCTAGTGAAAGGGTCACAAGCTACCACAAAGAGGACAACTCCAGCTGAAGAGAAGATCAGAGGAGAGAACTTGGGGAAAGGCTGGGTCCAGAAAACGTGGGGTACTCACCATAACATCAAAACGTACAGAGGGGCTGAGTAGTTGAGAGTGCTGGCTGCTCTTTCAGAGAAACTGAGCACCCATGTGGCATCTCACAACTGTCTGTGACTCTAGGTTCTAGGGATTCCAGTGCCCTCTCCTGGCTTCCCAGAAGTGGTATGCAGATATCATGCAAGTAAAACAGCCATACACACAAAATTAAACAATTTTTAAAAGCCTATGCAGAAGTCAGGGAAGATAAGACCAAGAAGCCATGGCGGCTCATTGCATGCAGCTGTGGGAGTTCTTGGTGCGTCCTCTTAGAGGTAAGGGTGGAGTCAGGAGGCAGGACTGGGAGAAGAAAAGAATCTAAAGGGGCCTTCCAGAACAGTCCCTTAAAGAGGCAGGCTCTGGAGGGGAGGGCAGAGGACAGTATCTGTAAGAAACAGCAGTTCAGAGAAGGTTACTTGTATTATCTTTTGAGATTGTGGAATTTTGGCCATATTCCAATGGCGGAAAGGGACTACTGTGTTGAGGGAGTAGTAGGTGTGGCCGAGCTTGAGTGGGTCTGAGGGAGGACAGAGCCCCAGGGAGCATTAGTACAGAGCAGAGGGACTCTGAAGTCATCAACCTGAAGGGAGCCCGGAGAGGCAGGTCAACTCAGTCTGTAGCAGGATGCAGAGGCGCCGGCACTCATCCAGTGGCTTTCTGCTGTGGAGGGAAGACTGACTAGCTTTGAGTGGAGTGGGCTGTACAGACGGTGACTGAAGAGATAGACCAGTGTCAGAGAGTTTTCCCCCCATTCTGTAGGCTGCTGCATTGCTTCGGATGATGCTGTCCGTTGCTGATATGGAAGGTTTTCATTTTAATGAGGTCCCAATTATTGATCGTTGCTCTTAGTGACTTTGGTATTGGTGTCCTGTTCAGAAAGGCCGTTCTTGAGTTCAAGCCCATCACACACTTCCTACTCTGTCAGATTCAGGGCATCTGGTCTTAGGTTGACCAGCTTCGGAGTTGAGTTTTGTGCTGGATGGTTAGATACAGATCTGTTTTCATTCTTCTACCTGTAGCCATCCAGCTTGACTAGCACCACTGTCGAAGATGCTGTCTTTCCTCCAGTGTGGGTTTGTTGTTGTCATTTGTTTGTTTGTTTTCTTACTAAAAATCAGCTGTCAGACAGATGTGGTAGCAATGGCCCTTTATCCAGCACCTGAGAGACAGAGGCAGGTGGATCTCTATGAGTTCAAGGCTGGCCTGGTCTACATAGTAAGTTCTAGGACAGCCAGGGCTACACTGAGAAACCCTGTCTCAACCAAACAAAATCAAACAAACCAATCAGCTGTCTGTAGGTGTCTGGTGTTATGTCCAGGTCTTCAGTTTTACATGGTTGGTCAACGTGTCTGTTCTCACGCAGATACCACATCGTGTTTTGTTAGGATCACTCTGTGATACAACTGGAGATCTGGAGGAAGGAGTAAGAGAGTAAGTGGGAAGGACACGGGATGCAGCCTGGAGAGCCAGGCCGGCTGGTTGGACTAATCTGTGATCTTTATCAGCATCACTCAGCTGTGGTCACACGACTTACCTGGAGGATAACAGATTTCACCTACACCCCACCCCCTGGCCTGGAACCTGAAGTAGATCAGATCTACCCCAAACTCGCTTCAATACGTCTGCCTTTTCGAGCTGAGATTAAAAGCAAGCACTAACATGCCTGGCTTGTGCAGGAGTTTTTGTGAGATGTTTGGACTAAAGAACAAGAGTGGGAACTGGCAAAAAAGTGGTTGAGATGTGGGGCTGGAACTGGAGGCTATAGCTCAGTGCCGTTGAAAGAGGGCATGTGCTGCTTAGTATGGAGCCTTGCTTCCATTCCCAGCATAGACAACAAACAAAAACCATGAAATAAAGAACATCGGGGCCTGTGGAGGAAGTGAACGAGGAGGAAATAAATATAGTTGCCTGAAGGTTTTTGTGAGGTCAGAGAGCAGGTGGTTTGGATAATCTTGAGGTAAGCATTAGCAAGACACAGGAGGCAGCTGGACTTAGGCAGCTTTAGACCCGAGGAAGGGTCCCTGGGTGTGGCAGGGCAGCTGCAGATGGAAGAGGCAAAGGACACTGGGAATTGGGCTGCACGCTCGGGATGCCATTAATAAATGAAATTAATTCTCATATTCAACATGGCATTCCCTCCAGTATACAATGTAAAATCGTTAATGGGGCATTTTCTTTTTTTTTTTCTCTGTAGATGATCTTCTCTACCACATACCTCTGTGTCGTCCTTTTTCCTGTCTTCCAAGAGGTCTCAGTCCATTTTACCTTGTTCTTGTCTGGATTTCTGAGTATTTCTGCTGTCATTTTGAACTTTGAGCGTGAAGGGTGGGAGCCTAAACCAAACACTCGACAAGAATAGAACAAAGGATGTTCTCTGAGGGAACATAGAAGACAGCAGAGCTGTCGTCACCAATGCACTCAGAGAAATGAGAGGGGTCCATAAGACAAAATGGGATGCTGTGGGAATGGACACCAACACTGCTCTAGCCGCTGAACACAGTGGTGTGTCTGTGATCTCAGCACTCCCGAGACAGAGGCTGGAATATCAGGAGTTCAAGGTCATCCTCTGTGCGTTCAAAGCCAGCCTGGGTAGCATGAGATCCTCTCAAAACACCAAAGCAAGCAAACAAAAGCCCTTGCCTGTTAGAAAAAGAATAGAAAGGCTCCTTCGATGTCGTATTCGCTTTCGCCTTGTAGGAAAGGATCTGGAAGCTGATTGGAAGCTTGGGAAGGAGTGGGCGGGGTTTGTCAACAGTAAATGTTGCCTGTCAACCGGGCCGCTATTGGAGTATTCCCAAAGTCTTCATTCTTAGACATTTCCTCTCAGGTTGGTCAGAGGCCACAGAAAGGAATCTTCCAAACGTGGTCCTTTCTTGGTATACTGCATGCCCTCGCATACATACTGCTGACTACTGCCAGAGCATGGATCTCTCAGTGAGCAAGACCTCTTAAGGTCTTAATCCTGAGCTTGTGAGGACCGTGTACATCCCGCTCACTCTCAGTATACTACTCTGCCTCCTGGCCTGGGGTCCCCAGTCAAGGTCATCTCCCGGTTCTCTTTGCACTGTCCTCATTCGCCAACAAGGCTTCAGCACATTGCTGTGCCAGGGAGGGACCCCTGCTCTATAGAGTCAGGGAAGGACACAGGGAAGCTGCTTCTTGACTCTCCACTGATCTTCCTGTTTGAATCTCAAAGTTCCTTCTGTTTAGTTTCCTTGAACCTGCAGTCCCGGGGGCTTTTAGAGAGCTGGGTAGTTTCCCAATCTTGGCTGGTGCTCTTGCCCACTTAGGAGCCCCCTTCTGCCCCTGACCCAGGTCATCTACTGTTCAACTTAAACTGTTTCTGCCTTGTACCTGTGGCCATTTGCCCCAGACACCCAGAAATTCCCGGAAACTGCTGTGCTCATGGTTTGGGGAAGGAGCAAAGAGGACTCTGTCCAGGCTGCCTCTGTCACCGGGAAGGCCTATTTCATTTCTGTCAAAACATTCCTTTTGTGCCCCCCCCCCGGACCCCCTAATCCTCTCTGCGCTGTTGGCAGTACCCTGAGCTGCTCTGCTTTCTCCCTCAGGACGCTCCTAATCCTCTTTGTGGAGATAGACTACTGGGAGCGGCTGCTGTTCGAGACACCCCACTACGTGGTGAACGTGGCTGAACGCGCTGAGGACCTGCGTATTCTCCGGGAGAACCTGCTCCTTGTTGCTCGTGACTACAACAGGTGGGCCTCCATCCCCCCCCCAACCCCAGGCTCGCATTTACTGCAGCTGCCTGACAACGTGGTCTCTTCCGGAAGCTTCCCACCCATCACGCGTTTCTTCCATCTTGAAAAATGAGTTGCCATTTCCTGCTCTTACATCCCCACAGCTAGTTCTAGCCCCTTAAAGTGATGGAGTGGCTTAGAAGTAACCTAATCCATTGCTCACAGTTCTGGAAGTTCGGGAGGTTAAAGATCAAGGTGGGGGTGGAGGATCCAGTGTCAGGTGAAGTTTTCTGCCCTCTGGTTTCTAAATGGCCGCCCTAGCAGTGTCCTCCGTGGTCCAGTGAGACAGGAGCTGTATTCGGTCTCTTACTCAAGACACCAACCCCATTCATGACAGCCTCATTCTTGATGCTCTTACCAGCTCCCAACGCCTGTAATACCACAGCAGAAGTTAAAGATTTTAACAGACAGATTTTGGGAAGACACAATCCTACAGGCCTTTCTTACCTCAGTGAAAGTCCAGGGGGATGGAAACGTAGTTTTGTCTGAATGTCTAGAAAGGCTATATTCAGTATGGAACCCTTTAGCTGCATGCAGGTAGTCCCATTTAAATTATGGAATTAAATAATTCCCCTCTGGCACAAACCCCATTTCAAGCTCTACCTGACTAGTATTGGACAGGACACTTTATGTTTTTATTTACTTATTGAATGTGTATGGGTGTTTTCTCTGAGCACCACACACAGGCCTGGTGCCTCAGGAGGCCTGAAGAGATCAGAGTTACAGATGGTTGTGAATCACCTCGTAAAGGCTGGGAATTGAATCAGAGTCCTAAGCAAAACAAGTGCTCTTAACTGCTGAACCATCTCTCCAGCCCTGGTGTGCAAGTGGAGGTCAGAGGCCAACTCATGGGAGTCGGTTCTCTCCTTCCACTGTGTGGCTTCCAGGAATTGAACTCAGGTCATCCGACTTAACGGCAAGTGCCTCTAACCACTGGGCAACCCCACCAGCCCCTGGCCAGCACACTGTATATGACACATGCACTATCACAATCTCTGTAGGGAGCTCCAGGCTAGGGTGCTAGCTTCAGAGCCTGCCAAGTTTCCTGGCACGAGAAGATGCCTTCACAGTTTTCTCTCCCAGCTACCAGTCGTCCCTCATTCACAGGATTATTGCCATGCTGTCCCCAGATGAGCAGGCCCTGTTCAAAGAGCGGATCCGGTTCCTGGATAAAAAGATCCACCCAGGACTGAAGAAGCTAAATTGGTCCCTAAAAGGGGCCAGTGCCTTCTTCATCACTGAGTGCCGCATACATGCCAGCAAGGTAGGCCGTGGCCACAGACATGGAAGGTCTATACGGCTGGTGGAGAGGCTGACACATGGTAGTCAACACCTGAGCCTTGAGTGATGGAGGAGGCCCCAGAAAGTATTACAGAATAAATTAAATATGCTGGGGGAGAACTCCATCCTCCCTAAAATTTGGTGTTGGGAATTGATCCCGATATCTTGTGCATGCCAGGCAAGTATTTTCCCACTGAAGGGAGGGATTTTTTTTTTTTTTTTCTTTTTTGATGTTGGAAACTCTGACAGAGGCTAAGTGTGGGAGTAGAATCAGGTCCATATGAGGTGCCCGCATAGTTCAAGGGGATATGTGTCCTAGAAGGTGCCACTGGTGACCCTGGCGTGGGCCTGACCCCAGGTGCAGATGATTGTGAATGACTTCAAGGCCTCCACTCTGACCATCAGCTGGAAGGCCCAGGAGATGTCAGAACTGCTGCTGGTGCACATCACTGGCAAACAGGTATACAGGGACCTGGAGTTTGAGGAGGCCCAAAGGGAGCACCGGAAGACAGTACAGCAGAAGCTGGTGAGCCTGCACCAGGATGTGGTGGACATCATGACCAACTCCTACGAAGTGTTTAAGAACGATGGCTATGAGGTAGGCCTGCTGTGGCCGGGCAAAGCCTGCTGTGGCCGGGCTTTTGCTGCAGGGAAAACACACGCATACCCTCCTGCCACGCTACTAGGGCCTGTTCACTAATTATGGTCTTCAGATATCCAACACTGGTCCCAAATTCATCTCACCTCTGGTGTCTCAGGTTTCTTCTTGCAGCATCCAGGACCTTGCCTCTCTTTCTTTAAAGGTTTATTTTTATGTTTACGGATGTTTTACCTGCCCGTAGGTATACCACGTGTGTACCTGCTGCAGTCAGAGGCCAAAGGAAGCCATCAAGTCCCCTGGAACTGGAGTTACAGATAGTTATGAGCTGCCATGTGGATGCTGGGAACTGAACCTGGGTCCTCTGCAAGAGTGGCCAGTGCTCTAACCACTGAGCAGCCGCACCCCTACCCTGAATTTCTGCAGCTGTCTTTCTCCTCTGCCCTTTGGCCGGTGCTCATTGGCAGGCCCTGCACTGGTCCCTCCAGAGGAACCTCTCCTCTTCCCCCAGATTCAGCAGCAGTGGATGCACTACACCGTACGGCTGGATCACATGATGGAGGACGCCCTGCGCATGAATGTGAAGTGGTCATTGCTGGAACTTTCCAAAGCCATCAATGGGGATGGGAAGACCACTCCAAACCCGCTCTTCAGAGTCCTTGTCATTTTACAGAACGATGTGCAGGGAGGTGTGTCACAGGTAAGGCCGCCGAGCCTCTGACACCTCAAAAACTCTCACTCACACTCTAGCCCTCGGTTGCTTTCAATCGTTTTTTTTTTTTTTTTTTAATTTTACTTTTTACTTTTTTTTTTTTTTTTTTTTTTTGGTTTTTCAAGACAGGGTTTCTCTGTGTAGCCCTGGCTGTCCTGGAACTCACTCTGTAGACCAGACTGGCCTCAAACTCAAAAATCCACCTGTCTCTGCCTCCTGAGTGCTGGGATTAAAGGCATGCGCCACCACTGCCCGGCTAAATTTTAATTTTTAAAAATTAAAATATAATCACAATATTTCTCCACTTCTCTTTCTTCTTCTCAATGCCTTCCATGTTCCTGTTTTGTTTTCTCTCAAATTCATGACCCCTTTAACTATTATATATATGTGTGTGTGTATGTGTAATATGTATATGCATTACATATACATATATTATGTATACACATATAATAAATAGTCTGTTTAGTGTGGTTTATATGTCTATGCTTTTAGAATGGACTCCTTTGTATTTGATAACCAATTGATAACCTTTGTATTTGATACCCAATTGAGGGGCTCATTTTTTTAAAAAGTTATTTATTTTATGTATGTGAGTACATTATCACTCTCTTCAGACCCACCAGAAAAGGGCATCAGGTTGCTGGGAATTGAACTCAGGACCTCTGGAAGAACAGTCAATGCTCTTAACCAATGAGTCCCTTTTTTAAATATGTATGAGTGTGGGTGTTCTGCCTGCATGTATGCATGTCTGTGTGCCTGATGTGTGAGTAGAGGCCGGAAGAGGGTAGCGAATTCCTTAGAATTGGAGTTAAAGGTGGTTGTGAGCTGCCATGTGGGTGCTGGGTATTGAACCCAGGTCCTCTGGAAGAGCAGCCAGTGCTCTTAACCACTGAGCCATCTCTCCAGCCCCTCTTCTCCCTATTCTTAAAGGACATCATCATCCTCAGCCTGCAGGCCCAGTTCTGGGGTGTTGAGCCTTAGAGGCCTTGAGGCTTGTGTCTCCAGCAAGCTGCTTAGCTCCTCTGTGCTCTCTCTTGCAGGTGGAATTCTCCCCGACTCTACAGACTCTGGCGAGTGTAGTTAATGACATAGGCAGCCACCTCTTCTCCACCATCTCCGTCTTCCGCCACCTCCCCGATATCCTCACCAAACGCAAGATGAATCGAGAACCCATTCATGTTCTTGTGGGTGAGTGAGTGAGGCACACAGTGGGTGAGCTGCAGGAGGCACACAGTGGGTGAGCTTCAAGGAGAGATGAGGGTATTCCCCTCACACTGAGCAGGTCGGTTGGTCAGTCGGTTGTCTCTATGGCTGGTGGCAAACCCAGCCAAGGGGCCACTGAAGAAGGAAAAGGGACAGGGAAGAGACTTGAGATTATGTGACTGATACCCATGAGTTGTGAAAACTGGGCTGGGAGATGAGCAAGGATAAGTTTGAGACTTATGTTGGACTTAAAGAGGCCTTGACTCCCATGGGAGAGACCTCGGATCCGGTGCAAGAGACACTGGGGTCACACTTGCATTGCTGCCTCCTTGGGTTCCTTCCTTTCTTCCTTTTTTTTTTTTTTTTCTTCCTCAAAAATGGGGTTTCTCTGTATAGCCCTGGGCATCCTGAAACTATCTGTAGACTAAGCTGACCTTGAACTCATAAAAGATCCACCTGGCTCTGTCTCCAAAGTGCAGGAATTAAGGGTGTGTGCCACCACAGCTCAGCTCTTTTTTTTTTTTTTTTTAATTCATTTATTATTATTTTATATGTATGGGTGTTTTGTCTAAATGTGTGTCTGTGCACCATGGGTGTGCCTGGTGCTTCCCAAGGCCAGAAAAAAAGGCTTTGGATCCCCTGGAACTAAAGTTACAGATAGTTGTGAGCCTCCCTGTGGGTGCTGGGAATAGAACACAGGTCCTCTTAACCACTGAGCCATCTTCTCCAGTCCCTCCCCTCTGCTTTCCAATGCTCATGTTTGAGCACATGTATTTGGGAAACAGGTGGAGTGGGAAGTCCAAGGCATTGCCCAGAGGCCAGGTTGCAGCGTGGGCTTGGGTGGGTGTCAGGGGCCAGGGGCCAGGCTGCAGCGTGGGCTGGGGTGGGTGTCAGGGAGAAGCATCTCTCTTACTCCTTTGAAGAGCGAGACGAGGACATCAGGAAGATCCAGGCCCAGATCAGCAGTGGTATGACAAACAACGCAAGCCTGCTGCAGAATTACCTCAAGACCTGGGACATGTATCGGGAGATCTGGGAGATCAACAAGGACTCCTTCATTCGTCGATACCAGCGCCTCAACCCCCCTGTCTCATCGTTTGATGCTGACATTGCCCGGTGAGTGACAAGGGGAAGCATGAGTATCTACAAGTACAGAGCTCACTGGAGGAGGAGACTGGGCCCAGAGACTGGGAAAGGGGCCTGGGTGAGCCACAGGCACAGACATTGTGGGCCCTGGGCTACAGGAAAAGAATGTGGGAGAGATCCAGAAAGAGCTGGACAACGTTTAGGGAAAGGCAGTTGTTTAGAGAATCATTGCAAGGGTTGGTGGGGAAGGATGAAATGCTAGAGATGGGAATGATGGGAAGAGGAGGGAAGAGGGGGAGGGAGAGAGAAGGGGAGGAAAAGCACTTTCACTCTAGTAATAGGCTGGAACTAAACAGAAGGAGATTTTTTTTTTTTTTTTTTGGTTTTTCGAGACAGGGTTTCTCTGTGTAGCCCTGGCTGTCCTGGAACTCACTCTGTAGACCAGACTGACCTCAGACTGACCTCGAACTCAGAAATCCACCTGCCTCTGCCTCCCAAGTGTTGGGATTAAAGGCGTGCGCCACCACTGCCTGGCCAGAAGAAGATTCTTAAATTCTGACCTTCACTGCATCTTCTCAGGGTCCCCAGGCCATAGCTATTTAGTGTAGTGAGGAAGACAAATTCGTGGTTGTGTAAGTGGGAGCCGTGGCATGCTAGGAAGGCTTGGACCCAGTTCTAACACTGGCTGGCTATTCCATCCCAGGCAGGGGTTTTAAATCTCCCAGACTTCAGTTTCCTGTAAAATGGTTATTACATGGCCTGTCGAGACTGTACATGAGAGCCCTTGGTGAGCTCTCAGGGCATGGAAGGCTCTTGCTGTGACTGTACTGGCTGTGCACCTGATGAGGCACACAGGCTGTGGGGGCGTGGCCAGGGCCAGGGCGGGGCCGGAGCAGGGGTGGGGGGGCAGCTGAGTAGGTATGGCTATCAGTGTCCATTACCATAAAGAATCAGAAAGAAGGTTTGTTTTGGTTCACAGGAAATTTTAGCCCATGACCAGTTGGCTCCATTGCTTTGGGCTTTTAGATGTAGTCTATAGAAGATGCAAAGACATAAACCTTATGATGTAGAATAAAAGAGAGACAGATGGGGGTGAGGGTGGGACATGGGACAGGAATTGGGGGGGCTTCAAGGCATAACCCCACTGTGGGAAGACTTTCTACTCGGTTCTCCTCTTTCTACCGTCTCCCAGTAGCACCGAGCTGCTGGTTGGGACTTTCCACTTGGGGGATTTTGAAATCCACGGTAAAACAGAAAGAAAGAGGATGTCCGGGCAGAGGCCGTAGGAAAAGGCTCCATGAAGAAGGCTCCTGCGGGGCTGTGCACTCTAGAAGGGGTAGTGCTCCGTCAGGCGGGGGCTGGGGGGGACAGGAGGAAACATCAGAAGCCGAGGTGCAAGTGGGAGCCCACAAGTGTGTTCCTCACAAAGTGAACAGATCAGGAAAGGAGGCAGACAAAGGGACATCCACGAAGCAGCATGTTCCCCCCCCCCCCCCAGACATCCTAAGGCCATCACTATGTTATGGGTGAAGAGTCCCAGAAAAAAACCAAAACCCAAACAAAACAACAACAACAAAAAACCCCTAAAAATGTGTGAGGTAAGCCCATCTGTAGTTCCAGCTACTCAGGGAGCTGAGGCAGGAGGATCACATGTGTTCAGCGTTAGAGTCCAGCCTGGTAAAATGCAAAAGCTCTTATCTCCTACACAAAGCACCTCAGGCAGCTGAGCAGGAAGCTGTGGTGTGAGCCCAGCCAGGACCTAGACTGACTCCAAGGCTGTGGGGCCTCAGGGAAGATGGGCAGTGGGTGGTGGGGGTGGCTGGGGGGAGTTTGACTGCTGTTTTGTCCTGCCCAGCCCTTGGGAGGTGGACATGGCCACAGCTGTCTGCCAGGCACTGCTTGGCCTGGGTGATACCAGGCAACAGAACCAGCTAGGACTGCAGGTTTGGGTGGGAGGAAAGGAGTGGGGCCGTAGTGTTGGGGTCATCTGTAGGGGAGTAAAGCCCGCCTAACACATGGGGCTCTTGTAGCTACACAGAGGTGGCAAACAACGTGCAGAAGGAGGAGACAGTCCTCAACATTCAATTTGTGCTGCTGGACTGCTCACACCTCAAGTTCTCACTGGTGCAGCACTGCAATGAGTGGCAGAATAAGTTTACAACGCTGCTCAAAGAGATGGCGACTGGGCGCCTCATGGACCTGCACTCCTACCTCAAGGATAACGCTGACAAGTAAGGTTTGGCTAGGACACGCGTGTGGGCATGTGTGAGCATGTGCGATGCATTTGTGTGTGTGTGTGTGTGTGTGTGCACGAGTGTGTGTGTGCAGGCACCTGTGCATATATGTGAGTGTGTTCTTGTGCATATATGTGCATGCGCACTTGTGCACATGCATGTGTGCGTGTTCGTGCACATGTGTGCGCAGGTGTGTGTGCATGTGTGCAGATGGCAGGTGTGTATGCCTGTGTGCAGGTGTGCAGGTGTGTGTGCATACTCACATGCATGTGTATGTGTGTGTATATGTATACATGTGTGCAGGTGTGTATGTGTGTGCATGTATGTATGCATGTGTGAGTGTGCAGGTGTGTATACAGTTGTGCATGTGTGTGCAAGTGTGCATGCTTGTGTATATGCATGTGTTCGTGTGCATGTGTGTGCAGGTATGCAAGTGTGTGTATGTGTGTGTGAGTGTCTGCAGGTGTACATGTGTATGTATGTGTGTGTGTGTCTGCAGGTGT
>JADRCH010000210.1:1632625-1664140 GCA_019843965.1 Rhynchomys soricoides | reverse complement strand
TCTGCAGGTGTACATGTGTATGTATGTGTGTGTGTGTCTGCAGGTGTGTATGTGTGTGTATCTGCAGGTGTGTGTGCGTGGGGGGGGCCTCTGTGTATATACATGTCATGCACGTGTGTGAGTCTTCAGGTGTGCATATGTGTTTGTGCACATGTGTGTGCGTGTGTGCACGTGTCTGGGGATGTGCTTTCTACCTAATACTTTCTTTCCTGACTTTTAGAATCAGCCGCCCTCCCCAGACGCTGGAGGAGCTGGGGGTCAGTTTGCAGCTCATGGACACGCTGCAGCATGACTTACCCAACCTGGAGACTCAGATCCCCCCCATTCACGAGCAGTTTACTATTTTGGAAAAGTACGAGGTGCTGGTTCCAGACAATGTAAGTTCTTGAAGTGTCTGGTCCCTCCCAGTCTCAAGCATATGGTAGTGGTGACAGACTGTGGAGGACCTTGTCCAGAGACAAGATTCGGAACTCCAGAGGACCAAGTCTAACTCAAATGATGCTTCTTCCCCTCAGTTCACAAGCTTCTTTGAGGCCCCATCACCTTGAGATTAGTTTCTAGGGGATCAATCACACACACAGACTCTGTTTATGAGGAGTACAGCTTAGTGATGGAGAGTGGGGGTGGGGTGAGTGGCTCATTGGAAGAGTGTTGCCCAGCATGTGATTCCCTGGGTGCCTTGTCTCGGTGGGGAGAAGCCTCCTCCATGAGGGCTATCCTGCCTTCTGCCCTCCCAGGTCCTGGAGATGCTAGAGAGTCTCAATGGGGAGTGGCTCATCTTCCAACAAATACTGCTGGATAGTGAGCAGATGCTGAAGAAACACAAGGAGAAGTTCAAGACAGGCCTTATTCATGCTGCTGATGACTTCAAGAAGAAGGCACACAACCTTCTAGAAGACTTTGAGATCAAAGGTTTTCCTTACTCCACAGCTCTCCCTCCTTTAGCCTTGGTTTTGGGAACTCAGTATTCAAAAAGGTCCTGGGAAGGTGAAAACAGCTGGGGGTTTGGGGGTGTGGCCTGGCGCAGTGAAGTGTGGTGGGCGGCGCATGGAAGAGAAGAAGCTACTGTGCAGAATGGGACGAGCTCACCCAGAGCTGTGGGATTCTGGTTGGGGGGGCTGGGCCGGAAGTGTTCTTAGTCTGATGGCCTGACCTCCACTGCTGCCAGCGGACTTTGCAGGCCTATTTGTTGACCTCCCCTAGAACGACCCATTCTTCTCTCCACACTCCCTCCTTCCCTTCCCTCTCTCATGTGTGGGCCACAGTGGGATTTGCCCACGAAGTTAAGGGAGCCACAGGCTGGCCTTTCAAGAGGTGGTGGACCTGAGTGAGGTCTGAGCCACACCTTTACTTCCTGCAGGGCCTTTTACCAGCAACGTGGGCTACACAGCTGCGCTGGATCAGATCGCGCAGGTGCGCGCCATGCTGATGGCCATGCGGGAAGAGGAGAACAACCTTCGCACTAATCTGGGCATCTTCAAGATTGAGCAGCCGGTCTCCAAGGACCTCCAGAACCTGGAAAAGGTGATGTGCTGTGCTGGGCCCCGTGGAAACCGGGGATAAATGGCAGAGACAGGACACTTTTCCCAGGGCCTGGGAATGGCTAGGACCAGGCAGATGAGTTCATTAGCAGTGAGTTTTTGTTTGTTTTGTTTTTGTTTTTGAGATAGGGTTTCTCTGTGTAGTCCAGGCTGTCCTGGAACTTGCTTTGTGGACCAGGCTGGCCTCGAACTTACAGAGATCCACCCACCTCTACTTCCCAAGTGCTGGAATTAAAGGCGTGGGCCACCACAGCTCTGTGTTTTTTGTTTGTTTTAATTGAGGTAAAATTCACACACTAGCCCGAGCATTTTCCACAATTTAGTGGCATTGAGGTTATTCATAGTGCTGCACAGCCGTCACCTCTGCCTCTCATTTCAAAACATTTCCACCAGGTAGCTGAGATGGCTCAGCTGTGTAGCGCTTGCTTCTCAAGCCTAGCTGTAAAGGTAGAGGGCAAAAATGGTCTTCATAAAGCTATGGTCTGACTTCCACTCCATGTGTGCACAGTGGCACACATGCACCTGCCCTTCCATGTCACACACACACGCGCGCGCACACACACACACACACACACACACACACATCAAATGAAATAATGAAATGTAAAGGTATTCTAGGGGCTGGAGCGATGGCTCAGTGGTTAAGAGCCCTGGCTGCTATCTTAGAATTCTGTTGCTATGAAGACTCACCATGATCAGGACAATGCTTATAAAAGAAAGCATTTAATTGAGGGCTGGCTTACAATTTTAGAGATTGTGGGAGCATGGCAGCGTGCAGACAAACATGGCCCTGGAGGAGAGCTGAGATTTCAACATCCAGACCCACAAACATTAGGATGAGATAGAGCCACTGGGCCCACTGAGGCTTTTGAAACTTCAAAGCCCTCCCCCAGTGACACACTTCCTCCAAGGCCACGCCTCCTCATCCTTCTCAAGTAGTGTCACTACCTGATGACTAAGCATATGAGCCTATGGGGACCATGCTTGTTTTAACCATCACATTCCACTCCCTGACCCCCATAGCCTTGTAGATATATCATAATACAAAAATGCATTCAGTCCAACTTCAGAATTTCACACAGTCTGTAGCAGTCTCAACACTGTTCCAAAATTCCAAAGTTTAAAACCTCTTTTGAGATTCATGGCAATCTCTTACCTGTAACTCCCAGCAAAATCAGAATCAAACAGTCGATAATAGGGCTGGAGAGATGGCTCAGCCGTTAAGAGCACTGACTGTGCTATCTCGAGGTCCTGAGTTCAATTCCCAGCAACCACATGGTGGCCCACAACCATCTGTAACGGGATCTGATGCCCTCTTCTGGTGTGTCTTAAGATAGCAACAGTTTATTCATGTACATAAAATAAATAAATAACCCTTTTTTTAAAGAAACAAAAAAACAAAAAAAGTAGTGACATACTTGCAAACATACAATGGCGTAGAATTTCCATTTCCATTTCAAAATGGAGGAAAGAGAGCCTAGTGAGGAAATACTGGACCAAAGGAAGAAGGAAAGCCAGTAGGGGCAACTCCATCTTTGCATCTCCATGTCTGATGTCAAAGTGCTCTTCAGATCTCCAACTGCTTTCATCTGTGTTGACTGAAACAAAGGGCTCTCCCCTGGGCTGGGTCCACTTGTTAGCAGCTTTCCTAGGCAGGTATCCCACGGCTCTGACGTCTCTAACATCCCGGGGGCTCCAACACAATCCAGGCTTCACCTTCACAGCGTCACACAGTGCCTTCTCTGGGCCTCCACACAGGGACACCCTGACACATGCCTGGCCTCAGTGGCTTTCTTCAGTCCCAGAGGGGGATTCCACAACCCCTTTCTTGTATCCTTGACTGTAAAGCCAGAAGCTTCCAGGTTCTGCGGCTGGCTCCCGTTATTTACATCTGCACCAGCTTTCTGTTGTTGATGATGGTTTCCTTCTGAGCTTACGCTTTTTTTAAACTCCTTTCCACTGTTGGAAGTTTAGCTGGGTGGATCTTGCCTTGAGGCCACCGTTTCCTGTATCCCACTTCCTGTTGGGCGTTTCTTTAAACTTTATCTCTCTGAGCGTTAGACTCAGCACCACTGCACTTCCAGGTGTGCCTTTTCTCCTTAAACTGTACATCTGTATTTTTTTCTTGCTTAGTTTGCTCCTTTTCATTATTGATCATGCAGATGAGTGACCACTAGGAACAGTCCTCAGTACTAGGCTCTCCTGACATCTCTGTCCACACCACATTAATCCAAAACTCTTCAGTTTATCCTTGGGCAGATTTTTTTTTTTTTTTTTTGAGAAGGCCAGAGAGCAGATACAGTCTTTGCCAAAATATCACAAGACTGATTTATAGGCCACTTACTAATATTCTCCTCTGAAACCCCTTGGTCTGGGACCCCACATTCCACATAGCCCTCAGCACCTGTCTCCCGTATTTCTGTTAGGAGAGACCACTGAGCCCCACTTGAAGCACCTAACTGCTTTTCTGTCTAAAGCCCCAAAGTCTATGTTCCTCCAAACAAAAGCATGGTCAGGCCTAGCACACCGGCACCCCAGTCCTTGGTACCGCCCCCTGACCCTCCTTAAGTAGGAGTACTTCCTGATGAGTAAGCGGCAGGACTGTATGAGCCTACCAGGGTCATTCCTATTCAAACCATCCTATTCAGACCACCACAGCTGTTCTTCCAAAGGGCTTGGGTTCAATTCCCAGCACCCACATGGAGGCTCACATAGCCTGTAACTCCAGTTCTAGGGGATCTGACACCCTCTTCTGGGCTCTATATTAGTACATGCACACGGTGCCTAGACATACATGCAGGTAAAACAGCAATACACATAACAGAAAAAATTAAGTCTTTAGGAAAAACATATTCTAAGAAGTGATTTTTAAAAACCTAAACAAAACATTCTCATTACTACAAGAGGACCGCGTTCCTACGAGCAGACACCCTCTGTCCCCTTTCCCTTGACCACTGTTAACCTATTGTCCATGTGAGTAGCAGAATCATCTGCCCTGGGTGTTTTCTACAATAGAACAAAGTAATATGCTGCCTTTTGTCTCTGATTTCTTTCACTCCCAGTGGGTTTTTTGTTTGTTGGCTTGTTTGGAGACATGGTTTCTCTTTGTGTAGCCCTGGACCAGGCTAGCCTCGAACTCACAGAGACCTGCCTGCCTCTTCCTCTGGAGTGCTGGAGTGCTGGGATTAAAGGCGTGTGCCCTCACCGCCCAGCTCACATAGTGTTTTCACAATTCATGTATGCTGTAGCGTGGTTCAGCACTCCAGGTCCTTTTCACGGCTCACTAATATTCCATTGTTTGTCCATGCACCAGGGGATGGGATGTGGGTTGTCTCTGCCCTTGCACCGTAGGGAGTAGTGTTTCTGAAAATGTACGTAGTTGTTTGGACACCTGTTCCTAATGGTTGTGGGTGTGAGCTTAGCAATAAAATTGCCAGCTCATATGGCAACTCTCTGAGTTTTTGAGGCACAGCCAAGCGATATTACATCCCCACTAGCGAATACATGAGGATTCCTATTTTTTCCTTGGTAGCTTTGCCAACCCATGTTTTCTCTTATGGGTTTTTTTGGTTCCAGCCTAGTGGGTGTGATGTGGTATCACACTGAGGTTTTCATTTGCATTTCCCTAAGACTCAATGTTGAGGAACTTCTCACTTGCTTAACGTTTGATGATGGGCCCATAAGGCAAGAGAGCAGAAGGGAAACCATCACCAGACGGACAAGTGAAGGAGCTGTGAGGAGAAGGAGGGCAGGGGCTGCCATGCCTGAGGCTGTCCATCTCTGGGCTCCCACCCGCAGGAGCTCGATGCCCTCCAGCAAGTGTGGGAGATCACCCGGGACTGGGAAGAGAGCTGGAACCAGTGGAAGACGGGCTGCTTCCTGACCCTGCAGACGGAAGCCATGGAGTCCATGGCTCATGGGCTGTTTCGCCGCCTCACTAGACTAGCCAAAGAGTACAAGGTAGGTGGGACAGGAGAGGAGACAACGTGGCCCTGCCCCAGCTCAGGGAGTGTGTGTGCTCAGACACCATGGGTCTTCTGATATCTCCCATTTTTACTCAGGACCGAAACTGGGAAATCATTGAAATAACTCGCTCCAAAATAGAGCAGTTCAAGAGGACCATGCCTCTCATCTCAGATCTGCGGAACCCAGCCCTCAGAGAGAGGTGAGGCCTGCCCTACCCAGCTATGCCTGCTCAAGTCTTGTACACTCTCCGGATCTTTCAGTTTGCCCCAAATAAATTAATTTCTTCTATTTTCCCCCTCTTTTTGCTTGTGTTCGACATGTCTATGCTTGCTTACCTGGGTATGCATACACGTGTTGAAGTTAATGTTGGAGGTCTTTTTCGGTCACTCCTTATTTAATGAGGCAGGATCCAAACCCAGAGCTTCCCAATTCCAGCTAGCCTAGTTAGCCAGCCTACCCTAGGTTCTTCTGTCCCTGCCTCCTAAAGGCAGTTGCCACATATGCCCAGTTTGTTCTTGGGTTTTGAGGATCTTACTGCTCCTCAGTCTTACACAGAAAGCAGCTTTATCTAATGTGCCATCTCCCTGGCCCCAGTTTATTTCTAAGGACTTGAATCCAGGGCTTATGAATGCCAACAGTATACTGTTAAACCATAGCACCTACTCAAATTGGTTTAAAACTTTTAAATTGCATTCCTTTATTCCTCTCTCTATCTCTCACTCTGTGTGTGTGTTTTGCGTGCACGTGTGTAGGCGTCCTACTCCCTGATCTCCCAGTACTAGAGTTACAGGCACACTTGGTCATGATCAGCCTTTCATACTGATGCTGGGATCTGAACTCAGGCCTTAATGCTTGCACAGAACTGCTTTTACCTGGGGAGCCATCTCCCCAACAATTAAAGTTTATCCTTAGGCTGGGTGTGGAGGTACAACTGAGCTCCCAGATGTTCCCATTTTATTAAGGAACAGTTATAAGAACTTAGGTCAAGGGCTGGAGAGATGGTCCAGCAGTTAAGAGCACTTGTTGTTCCTGCAGAGGACCTGGGTTCAATTCCCAGCACCCACATGGCAGTTCAGAACTATCTGTAATTACAGTTCCAGAGGATATGTTGGACCCACGAAGGTCACAACTACCAGTAGTTCCCCCTCACAAAGAAACGGAGATCGAGAGCCATGCAATCAGCAAGAGGTTTATTATTTCCAATGTATAGGGGTCGTCCTGCACATGAGGCAGAGGCAACCCCGTGGAGCCCTTATATAGATAGGATTTTAGAGCAGCAGCCATTAGGTACACTGTGATTGGCAGAACAGTGTGACTTTTAAACTGATTGGTCTTTAGGGAATGAGGTAGCAGGGGCTTAATCAGCCCCTCCATTCTGGCCTACGTGCTTTCTAACCTGCTTCAGAAATCCACCTGCCTCTGCCTCCCAAGTGCTGGGATTAAAGGCGTGCGCCACCACTGCCCGGCTCCACTGTTCTTCTGATATCATGTCTAACCTAACCCCTCAGTTTATAAGTTATTTAAGCTCTCAAAGTTTCCCCATCTACAAATGGGGTAATAGCACTTTGCAGTACGGAGTGCTTGTGAGAATTCCAGAGTTACACGTGAAGCACTTAGCCCAGCATGTGATCCGTCACAGGCCTGCTCTGATGTGTTGTTTGTATGCACACCTGCCTTAACTCCCTCTCCAGAGAATCAACTCCAGGAGACTGACACATCAATTTCTTTATTCCCTATGGTGCCTAAGATTGCACCCGAGAGCCCATTTAGCAAGATCTGTTGAATCATGAATTAACAAATAACCAGAATTATACATTTCCAATGCGAAGAAGCAAGATGAGTGATTTTTTTTTCTTTTGTAAGCAGTGCTGGGTGTGGAATGCCTCACACAGGCTAAGCAGGAGACTGAGTCACATTGACAACCCCAGGGTTTGATAATGACACTGCTAGTAGACCCTGGAGCAGGCCTTCAGGTGAGACTTCCTGTACTGGGCTGCAGGCACTGGGACCAGGTCAAAGAGGAAGTCCAGCGAGAGTTCGATCAGGAGTCAGAAAGCTTCACCTTGGAGCAGATTGTGAAACTAGGGATGGATCAGCACGTGGAGAAAATCGCGGAGATCTCAGCCTCTGCAACCAAAGAGCTGGCCATAGAAGTGGTATGATGACGTTCACACCTCCTCAGCTCCCAAGCGCCACGTTTGAGGGCCCCTCCCAAAAGCCCCTTACCTTTGTGGACTGGATACCTGGTTATTCTGTCCCCCAATTTCTCTTCACAGGGATTACAAAACATTGCCAAAACCTGGGATTCTATTCTGCTAGACATAGTACCCTACAAGGACAAGGGCCACCACCGGCTCAGGTAGAGAGGGCTTCATGAGATTGGCACATGGGACCTGAGCTGCAGAGTGAGGCTGAAATATTGGAAATGGTTATGGACAATGACTTTGAGCCTCTGTGTCCCAGGGGAACAGAAGAAGTATTCCAGGCACTGGAAGATAATCAGGTGGCTCTGTCAACTATGAAGGCCTCTCGATTCGTGAAGGCCTTTGAGAAGGATGTGGACCACTGGGAACGCTGTCTCTCTCTCATTCTGGAAGTTATTGAGATGGTCCTCACTGTGCAGAGACAGTGGATGTACCTAGAGGTCAGAATCCATATGCCCAGGCTCTCCCTTTCCCTGCTTCAGCTCTTTCTCATGTCACTGTCATCAGACACACCAGAAGAGGGCATCGGATCCCATTACAGATGGCTGTGAGCCACCATGTGGTTGTTGGGAATTGAACTCAGGACCTCTGAAAGAGTAGTCAGTGCTCTTAACCACTGAGCCATCTCTCCAGCCTGTTTCTAACAGTCTGACTCTTCTACTCAGTTGCCATCTCTGGTGTGGGAGCAGGGAGCAGAAGGTAGAGGGTGTGTAAGAAACAGCCTCTCACGCCAACTCCATGGCCTCTCAGAATATCTTCCTTGGAGAGGACATCCGCAAGCAGCTGCCCAATGAGTCAGCCCTATTTGACCAGGTAAACAGCAATTGGAAATCCATCATGGACAGCATGAACAAAGACAGTAACGCTCTCCGGAGTACCCACTACCCAGGTAAGAGCTCTGCAAGGCAATTGCTCTTGTAGCCTTCGCTGGTTATATGCATTTGAGGATCACGGTCGCATATGCTCCATCTCCAAAAGTGATTATGTCATCACTATCATGCTTCATACCCTTGTGACTGTGAGTAGTAATAGCACCATTCCTTAGTAACATTTGCTAATATTAGTCATAAATATTATTACTAATTATTTTTATTTTTACAGTAAAGCAAGCTAAACTGATACGTCAGTGGAATATCATATGACGGTCTAGCATGGGCTGTGGAGTCAGCCTTGGGTTCAAAACCTAACGCAGGTTTTATTGGTCATGTGCACTGGCAGCTTGCTCCCTCCACACTCCAGTTTCCTCATCCACCATGGGAGTTGCTTTAAGGACCACAAAGGAGTGGTGACTCTCCCAGCACAGGGGGGAGGCTGGATTGTTCTCAGCTGCTCGGACTGAAAGCTGCTCTTCTCTGGCTTGAGTCACAGTGGCAGCATTCTCTGAAGTGATCTAGGTACTTGAGTGACTCACAGAGCCACAAAAACAACGATCCCTTTGTTGAATACAAAGAAGAAACATCTGGCCCAAGGTTTCTGAATCTTTCTGTGGTATCTAGGGGTCATCTGGGGTCACCCAAAGGCTCCAACTGCCTGCAGACACTATACATGCTTGAAGACACTGGGGGGGTGCTGCTGGGGTCACACTCAAGGTCACTGGTGTTTCTTCCAAAGGACAGAACCTGGGAAGACATGGACAAACCCCTAGGGGGTAGGGATATAGACTGGGAGGAAACTAGGACCTCTGGGACTTGTCGATATGAGTGCGTTGAGTGTGTCTCGCTCAACATCTCAAATTGGCCTGTGTGGTAGATCTTTTTCTTTTTCTTTTCTTTCTTTTTTAAAAGATAGTCAAAGGGATGTGTATTTACTTCAAGAACACAATCTTGAGTTTAGACTCTGCATATTCTGTAAGTTGTATGGTATGTGGGTTTGTGTAGTATTGTGTGATTTTTGTACACACATATGGTGTGTGTGTGGGTGCCAGAGGGTGTGGGTGCCAGCAGTTGACTTGGGCACCTTCAGCCATCGCTTACCTTACTTATCTACTTTATCTTTTTTTTTTTTTAAGATTTATTTATTATGTATACAGTGTTCTGCCTGCATGTGAACCTGCAGACCAGAGGAGGGCATCAGATCTCATTACAGATGGTTGTGAGCCACCATGTGGTTGCTGGGAATTGAACTCAGGACCTCTGGAAGAGCAGACAGTGCACTTAACCTCTGAGCCATCTCTCCAGCCCTATCTTTTTATTCTTAACATTGTAATTTAATTACATTTCTCCCTCTAAGCCCTCCCACTTACCCGTCTGTTCTCCTTAAGTTCATGACCACTATTTTCACTAATTGTTATTGCATGTATAGACATATATACACATATATTCCTGATCATATGGACGGCTCGGTCCATATGATGTTACTTGTATGTATATATTCAGGGCTGACCATTTGGCCTTGGACAACCAATTGTTGCGCTCTTCTCTGGGGAGGGCCTGCTCTCCACTCCCCAGTTTTCCTCAGTTACTTGTAGTTCCTTGTGTGGGGCTGAAGCCTCGTGGGCTCCATTCAAATTGGTGTGCTCACTGGTGTCAGCCTTTCTTCAGATCAGGTCCTGGAGTGTAGCTTCTGCGATGAGGGGTGACGGTGTAAGAACAAAGGTCTATAGATTGTCATTAGCCATTGTGGTGGGTATGTATAGTAAGTTCCTGGTTGTAGATTCTCCCCCAGTAACCACAGCCTCACTGGCTGTGAGTAGTAGTTATCTGTGTTTCCAGTATCAGACATGATTTCCCTCTTGATGAGTGGGTCTTCAGTCCAATTAGAGAGCTGCTGGTGACCTCCAAGATATGTGTGCCATTACCGCACCGTAGGGTCATTGTGCTGAGCCGGTCATTGATGTGGTTCATAGATGTCATAGCTGGCTAGGACTATTGGTTACTTCTTTCCTTGGAAAGCTTACATGATGCTTTCTGGTACCCAAAGCTAGTGCTTGGGTCATTCAGGTCCGTTCCAGCTCAGGGGCTTCTGAAGTACATGATGTCCTTAGCAATAGAGACTTACCTTCTACCTCCTGGGCTGGGGGTAACAGTTCTACCTCTGGGGGTTGACCAAGGGTAACAGCAGTAGACTGCAGAGTTTGGCAGCCTCTTGAACAGCCCTGGCTTTGTGTTGGATCCTACTGCCATTCCACAGGCAGGGAGGTCAAAATTCAATGATGCTGATTAAAGTGTTAGTGAGCTAAAGACTATTAGAGCGGTGGCCTTCTGCCTCCTGGTGGAGTACCTTCTGTGCTGTGTCACAATTGCTGTCATTGTGTGCCTGTGATATGCTTGTTGGATTGTATAAGCTGCAGAGTCATTTTCAAGTTCCAGAAACTCTTGAGTTGAACAGTGAAGCTCCAAGTTCTTAAGTATAATGGCACGATTGTTCCAAAGACTGGAGCTAACCCATATGATGCATAATTAATAATGTACGAGCGCTCCACATGTAATCATGTGTAATGACTAAACGAAGAGAGAGGGGTAATTATGCAGAAGAGCTGGGGCTATTTCTCTGTCTTCAGAAGCCCTATGGCACTCTCTACCTCAACCTTAGAGCTAGGGAAGGAAGTGGAGCCCGGGCGTCCAGACCCACTCAGGGCAGCAGCAAAAAGTGTTATTCATTGCCCTTCTTCCCAGGACTCCTGGAGAAACTGATAGAAATGAACACAGTCCTGGAGGACATTCAGAAGTCTCTGGACATGTACTTAGAGACCAAGCGTCATATATTTCCCCGCTTCTACTTCTTGTCCAATGATGACCTGCTGGAGATTCTGGGCCAGTCCCGTAACCCAGAGGCTGTGCTGCCACACCTCAAAAAGTGCTTTGACAACATCAAACTGCTGAAGATCCAAAAGGTCAGCAGAGATGGCCATGACGGGAACTCGGGCCGGGAAGGAATGGCAATGTCATGGTATTCAAGGCTTTGGAGGGGACCATACTCTGCCAGCAGGAGAGTGGCATTCATTAATGGCTGTAGAACCTCACATAGAGCTTTCCAGAAGTGGCAATGTTGAGAGGAGGGAAGAGGAGAAATTACCTTTAAAAGGCCTGAATACAGGGTCAACAGTTAAGAGCCCTGACTGCTCTTCCAGAGGTCCTGAGTTCAATTCCCAGCAACCACATGGTGGCTCACAACCATCTGTAATGGGATCTGATGCCTCTTCTGGTGTCTGAAGACAGCTAGAGTGTACTCACATATATAAAATAAATAAATAATTTTTGAAAAGAGGGGGTTTGTTAAATACTTTCAGAAGGTTACAGAGAGTGAGGCTGTGGCATGGTAACTTGTTTCATGGCAACAGGTCGGAGGCTCCAGCAGCAAGTGGGAGGCAGTAGGGATGTTCTCAGGTGACGGCGAATACATTGACTTCCTCCACCCAGTACTTCTAGAAGGGCCTGTGGAGGTGAGTAGTGGCCAAGGTCTTAGAATCAAACTGTCTTGACCAGCCTGGTCTACAGAGCCAGTTCCAGGACAGCCAGGTCTACACAGAGAAACCCTGTCTTAAAAAACAAAAAAAAAGAAAAAGAAAGAAATTTGGCTCCACGGGGAGAACACTTTCATGAGCAGACTAGGCTTTACAGTTGCTGTTTCCTCAGCCACACATGTTCTTGGCGTCTGTCACCCCTCCCTAAACTTAAAGGTTCCAACTGATGCTCGCACCCTCTGCCTCCTCCTCCACAGCCTTTGTGGAGACACATGCCAACTCTTGTCCAGCCACACTTTCCCTCCTGAGCCCTCAGCCCTCTGCAGTCTCATGTTCCCCGTGCCCTCTCTCAGGGAAACCTCAGTCTCTGACCCTTAGACCGAGGATTATTTCATTTTTCCCTAGTCGTGGCTTGGCGATGTGGAACGGGCCATGAGGATGACGCTTCGGGATTTGCTTCGAAACTGCCGTGTGGCCCTCAAGAAGTTCCTCAACAAAAGGGACAAATGGGTGAAGGACTGGGCTGGCCAGGTGAGCTGGAGCCACACAAGTGGGGGACAGTGCAGCTAACAGAGCAGCATGTGGAAAGACAGACTCCAGAGGCTCACAGACAGAGGCTCCCTGCTCCTCCTCTTGGGTCTGGCTCTCATACCCTAAGGGCTGGACCGGCTGCTCCTGACCCAAGGTGTGTGCGCCATCCTTCAGGCAGACTAGGCACACAGTAGCACTGGGTTCTGGAAGAGGCTGGAACTCAAGAGCTGGGCTGTATAGATAGATGGCTAAAGCTGCAAATCAGCTTCTGTATCCCCTCAGGTGGTGATCACTGCTAGTCAGATCCAGTGGACAGCAGATGTCACCAAGTGCCTGATGACAGCCAAAGAGCGGTCGGACAAGAAAATCCTCAAGGTCATGAAGAAGAAGCAGGTGGGGGAGCTTTCAAGTATGAGACAGGCCTGGGGTTGGAATGAGTGGATAGGGGAGTAGACTAGAATCAGAGCTGGTACGAGCAGGCCAGAACAAGGGTTCCCTGGGACAGAAGTGTTGGGGAGAGCATCATGCGGAGCAGAGTTAGGCTCTCCTGTGTAGATGTGGCTATAGGAATTATAGGATACTTATAGGGTTGGTGGTGACCTCAGGCTGGGACGTGGTGCCATCCAGCCTTGGCTACATTGATGCTTCTGTTCTTGCCTATTGCCCCGTCCCACAGGTGTCAATTCTAAATAAGTATTCAGAGGCCATCAGAGGGAACTTGACCAAGATCATGAGACTTAAAATTGTGGCTCTGGTGACAATAGAAATTCACTCCCGTGACGTGCTGGAAAAGCTCTATAAGAGTGGTCTCATGGATGTCAATTCCTTTGACTGGCTCAGCCAGCTGCGCTTCTACTGGGAGAAGGTGTCTGATGGATCAACTGGCTACTCTCTTAGGCCCAAACTGACCCATAATGCTTCTCATACATGGACATGTGCTATCTTCTAACCCAATCCTTTGACTTCCTCAGCTTCTTCCTCGAAGGGTTTAGCTCTGTCTCAATCCCAGTTCAGGAGTGGCCAATGGTTACTCCAGGCAATATTCCTTCTAAGTGCCACTTGATGGCGACTCAGATCCCAAGCAGCTGCTTGCATGGGGTGGGGTGGGGGAAGACGTGCACTGTGGAACCCATTGGAACCCATTTTCTCTCATGGCCCCAAACCATACTCTTCTAAACCAGAACCCTTAATCCACCTGCAACCCTCCTGACCTCGCTGAGCCCTACTGGTAGCCATTCCCACATTCCCCTAAGCCTGCCTCTGTCTTATTCTGTCCTGTTTCCCCAGGATGTGGATGACTGTATAATCCGCCAGACCAACACACAATTCCAATATGGTTACGAGTACTTGGGGAACTCTGGTCGACTGGTCATCACTCCCCTGACAGACAGGTCTGTTGTGGGAGGTGAACAGGTATTCTGGATAGGAGCTGCAGAGATGACAGAGTCTTCCAGTCATCTGACCCAAGTCATGTCTTAAATTCTCAGATGTTACATGACATTGACCACGGCACTGCACCTTCATCGTGGGGGTTCCCCCAAAGGCCCAGCAGGTACTGGGAAGACAGAAACTGTCAAGGACCTGGGCAAGGCGCTGGGTACATATGTCATCGTGGTCAACTGCTCGGAGGGCTTGGACTATAAGTCCATGGGAAGAATGTACTCAGGACTGGCGCAGGTCAGTACCCTGCCTCCCTGTCCTAAGGTCTTTATACATCTTTTAGCACCCGAAGATTAACCAAAACCCAAATCTGGTTTGTGCCTGTGTGACTTGCAAGACAGCCTCGACGCGGGCAATTCTTGCAATCAGAATGAAGAAGTGAAATCCCTTCAACTCCCTGAGTTTTGCATTGCGAGTTTGCAAACTCTGGCCATGTAAGGATTACATAGAATATGTACAGAAACTGCCCAGCACATAGGAGTGCACCCAAGTTCCAACCTCTAGTTGTTCTAGCCAACACTGTTGGTTGTTTTGTTTGATGGAAAGCCCTGGCCAGAAGCTATGACACTGTTGCTCTGGTCCCCCATGCACCCCCTATTTCGGGTGTCACCTTTGCTACTAAAGCATTTTAGGGAAGGGCGTGTTAGACGTGGTCTAATGGCCTGGGACACCTCTCTTGTGGTAGTGACTCTGCCTCTCTCCTGCTCCACAGACTGGAGCCTGGGGCTGCTTTGATGAGTTTAACCGGATCAACATTGAGGTGTTGTCCGTGGTGGCCCAGCAGATCCTATCCATCCTGTCTGCCTTGACCGCCAACCTCACACGTTTCTATTTTGAGGGCTTTGAAATAAATCTGGTGTGGTCTTGTGGGATCTTCATCACCATGAATCCTGGTAGGTGGGAGGAACCAGGTGACACAGGGTGAGGGGCAGGAGAACTGGGTGTCTGGGTTAAGTATTGTGTCCTTTTTCCTCTCTGGGCCAAAGCATTTATCTAAGAAGTATTTGACTAAAGATGGCTGTGTTCATCTGCTTTCTGTTAATGTGACAAAATCCCCGAGGAGTATTTAACTTAAAGGAGGAAAGGGGAGCTTTGATTCTGCAATCTCCGTCTTGGACCATTGTTGGTGAGGATGAGGCAGGATGTCATGAAGGAGGTGGGGGAACAGGACTGCTCAGGGTGACGAGGGAGAAGAGAGGCAAAGGAAGGGAGGGGGAAGGGAGAGACAGAGAAAGGAGGAGATTTTTGTTGATCGTGGGTATACTCCAGTGATTTACTTCTTTCAAGTAGGCCACACCTTCTAACGTTTCCCGTAGCTTTCAATCTGTGAGACTGTCCTTTGATGAGGTCCAGACCCTTGGTATCTAATCGCTTCCAGCAGGCTCCGCCTCTGGACCTGCTGCTTTAGGAACAAAACCTTTAGGGGACACTTCAGATCAAATTACAGCAACAGCAGAAGAGAAGACTCCAGGAGGGAGTTCACTTCCTGTCCTCCCCAAGGGCTCGAGAAACACCTACTTGTGGCAATGGAAGCCTAGTCTTTTAAGGCAGAACCACCTTTTCCCAATGGGCTAGCTCCCTGCTCTGCCTTCTATCCCTTTTGGAAAATGGAAGTCTCCCTAATGTATGGGGTTTTCAGTTTCATTGCTGCCCACTAGGCACTGCTTTGGGGGAAGAGTCTAGGAGAGAACACCCTTAGGGAAGCATCAGATCATAGCGACAGCTGTGAGTTCTTCAGGGCTCATGTGGTCTCCACATAGAACTCAGCAGCTCTGTGGTTTCAGTTGGAAACAGGGCCATGTGGAAAGTAACAAGAACACCTATAAAGAAAGAAGACAGAAAGAACGGAGAGCCAGGGCTGGGATGAGGAAGGACGCCATCTTGCAGCTGGGGCTGGGGAGAAAGTTAGGGGCAGGGTAAAGGTTGGGTTTAAGAGGGATGTTTGAGAGACCAAGTGAGGACAGGGAAACATGGTTCTAAACAAATGGCTTTGTCTCCAGGCTATGCTGGCCGCACAGAGCTTCCAGAGAACCTAAAGTCCATGTTCCGCCCGATTGCCATGGTGGTGCCTGATTCTACCCTTATTGCGGAAATCATTCTCTTTGGGGAGGGCTTTGGCAACTGCAAGGTATTTTGATAATCTATTCCTTCCAATTATTTTATTTCCTTGGCATAATTGTTCCCTGGAAAGAGGAGCCCCTGAGGGCCTCGCAATCTTTTTCCTACTGGGAACTTTGAGTATTGTCAGTAGGAAATGTAGCCACTAACCAATAATAGCACAGTCCACAAGATCTCCTACAATTGTTCAGAGCACTTCTTAGATGCTTCAAGTCCCTGAGCTAGGTTCTTGTGTCTGTGAGTGTCCCTAAATAAAAAGGGGACTTGTGTGAGACGAGCTGCTCTCTCCTCTGCACGATTCCCAGATCCTGGCCAAGAAGGTATACACACTGTACTCACTGGCTGTGCAGCAGCTATCCAGACAGGACCACTATGACTTCGGCCTGCGCGCTCTCACTTCCCTTCTGCGCTATGCCGGCAAGAAGCGCCGCCTACAGCCGGATCTGTCTGATGAAGAGGTAGGCCAAACACATGGCCCTTGGATTTTTGCCTCCTTTGTCACTGGTCCGATGATGTCTTCAGGAAAGTTTTCCAGAACCCTGCTTTTCCTTCTCCAGATAGGGATACTGCATGCACACATCTGTCACCCCTGCCCCACCCACCTCCTCATGCTTTGTCTCTGGCTTGCCTGATTGTCCCTGTTATGTTGCTGAGGATGGACTCTGGCATATCCACAGTTCTTAGGTCTCACTTTTCTCCACACAGGTTCTGCTGCTCTCCATGAGAGACATGAATATCGCCAAGCTGACGTCAGTAGATGTTCCATTGTTCAATGCTATTGTGCAGGACCTCTTCCCCAACATTGAACTCCCAGTCATCGACTACGGCAAGGTGCCTGCCCTCCCACCTCCTTTAGCTATATTTTTAAGATTATTATTATTATGATGATGATGATGATGATGATGATGATGTATGTGAGAACACTGTCGCTGTCCCCAGACGCACCAGAAAAGGGCATTGGATCCCACTACAGATGGTTGTGAGCCACCATGTGTTGCTGGGAATTGAACTCAGGACCTCTGGAAGAGCAGCCAGTGCTCCTAACCGCTGAGCCATCTCTCCGGCCCAGCCTCTTTTAAAAAGAACATTATTTTGATTTTTGTGTTGTCTATGTGGAGGTCAGAGGACAGTTTACAGGAGCCAGTTCTCTCCCTCCACCAAGTGGATCATCAGACATGGCTGCAGGTGCCTTTACTCACTGAGCCCTCTTGCTGACCCAGTATTTATTCTTTAACAAGCTCCCTGATTTCATGAGTGACTGTGCATCCAGGAACAGGAAGTGTGACATCCTGAACTTCTGTTATTCACGAGGTGTGTCTTTGATTGACACAGGACCCACACAAACAGCTTCCTCTCTGACTCATATCCTTCTGAAGTACCTGCTCACAACACTTACTTACTTTCCTACTTAATTAATTACTTTAGAGACAGGGTGTTACTATGTAACCCTGGATGACCCAGAACTTCCTATACAGACCAGGCTGGCCTCATACTAACAGGGATTGATCCACCTCACTGTGGGCCACCACATCAGGTAACTTCTACTCCGCAGATCCTTGAATTCACTGAAAGCTCAGCTACCCTGGCTGTCTCCATTAGCCCTCTCCCCCCTCACCTCCTGCCCTCATGGTGGGAGCTTTGAAGAGAGTCTCTGGGAGTTCTGTGGTTTGTGAGAGCAGAGGAATAGAGAAATGAGGAGGAGCAGAGGCTAAGAGAGAGCCCACTCCTTGTTATGTTCGTCCACAAGCTCTGAGTTGCCTTCTCAGTTGACACTGTTAAATGCTGAATTAAAACATCCAAAGAAGCCGGGCAGTGGTGGCGCACGCCTTTAATCCCAGCACTTGGGAAGCAGAGGCAGGCAGATTTCTGAATTCGAGGCCAGCCTGGTCTACAGAGTGAGTTCCAGGACAGCCACAGCCAGGGCTATACAGAGAAACCCTGTCTCGAAAAAACAAAAAACAAAACAAAACAAAATCCAAAGAAGTACATCCTTCTTTAGTACATTGCTACAATGGCAAGAATTCTAGGGGCCTTTGTGGGGCCAGTGAATGAAGGCTCTTTGAGAGGCAAGTAGGTTCCAATACTGTTTTCCCCCATGGAAAATTGGTCAGTTTAAGGCACCAGGAATAGGAAGGTAAGCAGCCCAAGTCTGGAGGTGGAACGGAAAGCCCACTGTTATAGAAGATCACAGAAGTATCAGTCTACAGGGACACACCATCACCGTCAACCAATGGGAAATGACAATTTACAACCTGGAAAGATCTGTTCAGAAAAAAAAACGTGCTTGTCTGAGTCCTGGTGATGGAATGGAGGGGTCAAAGGTCTCCTGGACATCTCTTCAGCTCGGCCTCATGCTGTTCACAGTCAGCATTCATTCTACTTTGTAATTTAAAGTCTCAAGCTTAACGTGGGGGTTGGGGGGAGGATGTTTGTCGGTTGTCAGTGCCCCCAGGCGACTGGTGGAAGCAAAGGGAATGATTTCGGGAGGAGCTCAGTCTCAGCCCTGGTCCAGAAGAATGAATACTGAATCGAACAGGCATCAAAGCCCAGGGGGCAGCACAAGCCTAACATGTGGATGGAGGTTGGAAAGCAAGGCCAGCAGAGTGGCAGCCGTTCATGTTGTGTTCACCCGGTGGAACTTAAGAGAAAACTGTACAGATAAGCTGTCTTCAATATTCTCAAGGAAATAAGAGACAAGTGGATTTAAGCAAATCGCAGTGGGAAAAAGAGTGAGTAGAGTTTGTAGAAACGTCTAGGCATGTTGGTGCATGTCTGTAATCTCAGCGTTCTCTGGAGGTGGAAGTTAGTGAGTGCCAAACCAGCCAGATCTACACAAGAAAGGAAGGAAGAAAGGAAGGAAGGAAGGAAGGAAGGAAGAGAGGTAAAATTTAAGGGCTTAGTGGTTAAGGGCACTTACTGTCTTTGCAGAGGACCTAGCTTCAGTTCCCAGCACCACCATGGTGGTTCATAACTACCTGTAACTCATGTTCCAGGGGATCCTATGCCCTCACACAATTTCCTGTATGCATATGGTGTTCATAAACTGATACAGACACATACATAAAAAATAAATCTATATCTAAAATGTAAAAATAAAACAATGACAATTGGGGAGGAAGAAAAAAGTAGCCTCAGCAGAGAAACAGAAAGCTTGCAGCTAAGGAAAGTCAGGTATACCTCATGACCGCTGTGTTGAGGTCTAATGTCTGCTAGGCGGTGGTGGCACAAACCTTAATCCCAGCATCTGGGAGGCAGAGGCAGGTGGATCTCTGAGTTCAAGTCCAGCCTGGTCTACAGAGCAAGTTCCAGGACAGCTGGGGTTCCACTGAGAAGCCCTGTCCAAAAAACAAAACCAACCAACCAACCAAAACACAACAAAAAGATTGATTTCTAAAGCGTACATGTCAAATCCAAAGGATATTCTGTCTATCAAAAAGCAAGAGAGTGGAGAAAGGAGAGAGGGCATACTTAGCCCAGCCTGAGAAATCCAGAAGTGGAAGCAGAGTGTCGATTTCAGTTTGACATTTGTGGCATCTAAGTAAGGGGTGGGTGGGCAGGGCAGCACAGTGAGGCAATGACAGCTTCTGAGGCAAACTGTTTGACTGGTTAGGTCTCAACCAGATGTGGGGGTACTCACCGGCAATCCCAGCATTGGAAGGTAGAGGCAGGAGGATCACTGTAAATTTGAGATGAGCCTGGTCTACATTGGAAGATTGACACCAGCCAGAGTTGTGTAACAGGACTCTATGGGGGGGGGGGGAGGAGTTGTATCTCTAAGATCTGGTGTCTTAATGGCCCTGGGTGGTGTGCCTCCCCTGCGGGGTAGACGTGTCAAGCCTGAGGAGTGGCAGGTATGACAGGAGTGAATCAGATTAACCAGTAGGGGGGGAACATTTGTAGATTGAATGCTTACTTTCATCTCTCAGCTTAAAGAAAGTGGCATCCAGACAGGCAAGTTTAAGTATTCTCTCTGGGGAATTCTTTGGACCCAAGAGGAATGACTAGAACATGGCAGGAAGACCCCAAGTGCATTGTTACCTGCAGGGCTGCTCTGCTTACAGTCTGTGAGCCCCACACCTATCTTCTATAGTCATAAACAGAAGTTGGGAGTAGAAGTAGGAGAACCAGGAATTCAGGGCTAACCTTGGCTACATAAGGAATTTGAGGATAGGCTTGGCTACAATATATATACATGTGTGTGTGTGTGTGTGTGTGTGTGTGTGTGTGTTGTGTTTTATAAAAAGATAAGGAGAGAAGGGATGTGTTTGGTGGGTGTGTGGTCAGGTGTGGGGGAAGGAGGTGCCTCCGAGGGCCCATGCTGAGGCGTCCCTTTTCCCTGAGGGACCAGCCACACTGCGGTGTAGTATAGAATAGAGTTTATTGGGGGCATGGGGAGGGGAGTCAAGAGGGGAGTAGAGGTAGGGGGAGAAAGAGTAGAGAAGTAGAAGCTGGCCATGATCACTTAGAGAAGGGGGAGAGGAATGGGGAAAGAGGGGGAAGGGGCGAGAGACAGAGCAGGAGCAAGAAGGCAAGAGAGAGAGGAGGGGGCAAGCAGCCGTTTTTTTTTTTTTTTTTAATAGTGAGTCAGGCACACCTGGCTGTTGCTAGGTAACTGTGGGGGTGGAGCCTAGACAAAATGCTAACTAACTATATATAACTATATATAACTACATATAACTATATATAACTATATATATATATATATATATATATATATGTATACACACACGTACTGTGTGTGTATGTATGTGAATGATGATGGAATGGGAGGAAAACCAGAGCTCACCATACTGAGAGGAGAGCTCCAGTAGGAAGGCTGTTAGATGTTACTGGGGGAGGGAGAAGGTAAGGGAGAAGGAGTGGGGATGTTGAGCCAAATCCTTCAGGCAAGAGACTTAAATGCAGAACAACAGACAGTATGGTAAAGGGTCTGAAGGGAAGTATTAGCCCTGAGAGAAGAAGCAAGGTGTCTACTTTGTAAGGGGTTCTGAGAAAAAGAGTGGTCTTGTATCACGAAGAAGCAGGCTTAGTCAATATGTATTATATGAAGAAGCAGGGGAGTGGGCACATTGCCATTCGTGCCACATGGCAGAGTCACTCTCTGGATGGGGGTGAGTGTGTGTTAATGTGTGACTCAGAAAAGGCGAAGGCAGTGAGACTGATCCCGCCTCCCTCCTGCCCCGCCCTCACGTGTGGGGGGCTGGGGCTGGGGCTGGGGCTGGGCGTGTCCCTGTCCCTGTCTGGTTTACTGACCTATCTGCTTAGGACTTGGGGCCTGGGTTCTCTAACAAAAGAAACCAAAACAAACAAGAATGGGCTAGATGGAGAAAATAGACACCCCAAGAAGAGGAAATACAAAACAATGGCTGTCTCTGCTGGGGAGTGGTGTGCACACCTGCTGACCGAGGTAGTTAGGGGGCGAGAGAGGATGGTCATTTGCATCTATGCATTCAGGTCAGCCTGGGCCACCAAGACCCTGCTTGTACTAAAACAAATGAACAACAGTCAGAATTATCAGAGTGCAATTTTAATGAAATGCCGTTAAGAAAGGGGAGAAGAGATGGGATTTAAAGGAAAATCTAGGCAAGATAACGTTCAAATAATTTCAAAAGTAGGAGCAGAGAAAATGGAGGGATGGGGTCCCCACAGCTAAAGGAGAACCCACATAAATGTGGACTAGAACAATCCTAGAATGGGCTGCCCCTGGGAAATCCTAGAACATTGAACAAGGGGACTATTTCACATGTTTCCAAGGGGGAAAAGAAAAACAGGCAAGTGACAAGAGACTAAAAACAACAACAAAGACCAGGCTGTTCTATGTCTCAATAGTAATAATATTAAGTATGTTAATAATGGAGCAGCCTTCAAAATTCCAGTGGTAAATAATTTCTGACTTCAAATTCTGTCCCATCTAACCTCTTCAAAAACAAACAAACAAACAAAAAAGCCTCTAATGGGGGCTGGAGAGATGGCTCAGCAATTAAGAGCACTGACTGCTCTTCCGGAGGTCCTGAGTTCAAATCCCAGCAACCACATGGTGGCTCACAACCATCTGTAATGGGATCTGATGCCCTCTTCTGGTGTCTGAAGACAGCGACAGTGTACTGACATATAATAAATACATAAAAATCTTTGGGCCAGAGAGAGAAGGGAAAAAAAAAAAAAAGCCTCTAATCTGTCCGTAGGCTGTGAGAGAATGGCCTCACTAAAGTGCAGGTACAGACTATGAGAAGTTATCATGGAAGCAGACACAGGAACACCATCCGTTCAAGAGAAGCTTAAAGAACGCTTGGGGTAATGGTGAGCAAAGAGAACAAGATGGCAGTCACAGAGTGGGCAGAGAGAGAAGGCAATCCAGAGGAGATCAGACTATCAAACCTCTTCAGTAGCCGAGCAGTGGTGGCGCACGCCTTTAATCCCAGCACTTGGGAGGCGGAGGCAGGCGGATTTCTGAGTTTGAGGCCAGCCTGGTCTACAGAGTGAGTTCCAGGACAGCCAGAGCTACACAGAGAAACCCTGTCTCGAAAAAACAAAAACAAAAAACAACAACAACAACAAAAAAAAAAACAAAAAAACTCTTCAGTACACAAAAGTATTGATAAATAAAGTCCGAAGGTTTCAGGAGTGTGTATAACAGAGGAGTTAATAATTGATGTGGCCATCATTTTGAGACACTTAATTAACTAGCAGAGTTTAGATTAGTGATAAGCATCTTGAAACCCAGGTGAGCAACAGGCACAGTAACCGTTGAAACCGTTGGTTTCAGGGAAAACCAAACGGTCTGGAAGAAAAGTGTACATTCTTATGGTTATACTTATGATTTACAGGAGACACACTGATACTTAAAGGCAAAGGCTTGAGAGTCACAGAGGAGGAGGTTTGCCAGACAACTACTCATCCAGAGAGAGCTAGGGAAGCTGTGACAGACAGCACAGCTGTCAAGGCAAAAAGCTTGACTGGACATAGAAGGTCACCTCATGATAATAAAAGGTTCTGATCGGCCGGGAGGATAAATAGATCTAATTTGGATGTACCTAATGATACAGACTCAGAAGGACTAAAGCTAAATTGGCTGAGATATCAGGAGAAATAGACAAGCCCATGATTTAACTTCAGTAAGTAAACCAGGCTGACTACAAATCACGGTCATGGAAGGTTCAAACAACACATTGCACAACTTTGAATTGATTCATATCTAAGGAAATTTCACTCACTAATAAAAGAACAGTTATTTCTTTGGAGCACATATAGAAACTCTAAACACATAAAGGCCATGAATCTGCCTCAAAAATTTTGAAGGCACCTATTCAGCATATGTATTCTGACTACAGTGATAATTACTGGTATCAGACAAAGCAAGCTTTAAATTATTATTATTTATTATTATTATTATTATTATTATTATTATTATTATTATTGAGTATGAGTCTGTGTACGCACAAGCCCACATGATCTATGCGTATGGGCATGTGTACCATAGCACATGTGTGGAGACCAGAGGACAGCTTTGTGGGATTGGTTATCAATGGACCAGAGTCATCACATGACACAACAGCAAGACCAACACAAGAACAGCACAACAGAGATTTATTTGCCCCAGAGAGACAAAGGGCAGGGAATCAGAGGCAGAAGTTGAGGGAGAAGAGAAAAGGAACAAGGGAGTGGGGAGGGGAAGGACAACAGACTGCCTCTGGGTGGAGAAGACAGACTTGGCCCCATAGGCAAATGGCAGTTTCTAAAGGGGTGAGGGGAATCCTGTTAGGATGAGTTGGTTAATTTTGGTCTGGGGGGGTTTGGTCAGTACAGCATTCAAGTTGTAGGTGTGTCTCAGGTAAATGCTGACCAGTATTAGCATAACGATGTGGACTTTTCTTCCAGACTATGCTGAAGATGGCTGGACTTTGGTGGTCAGCCACCTTTCACATTCACATGGGCTCTGGGGGTCAAAACCTCAGATCACCATGCTGGCTTAGCAAGTGCCTTTAGCCTCTACACCATCTTGCCATCCCTAAAGCAAACTTATAGAAAGATACAATATTAAAAAGTTAAGGAAAATGTACAGACTGATATACAGAAAAATATAACAGACATGGGCTGGTGCCTTTGATCTCAGTACTCAGGAGGTGAGGCTGGAGAGTAACTACTATTTTGAAGGTATCCTGGGCTCCATAATGGGCTGTAGAGTAAGACTGTGTCTCAAAAAACAAAACAAAACAACAACAAAAAAAATTGGGGGGGGGGGGGGGTGTGACTCACACCTTTATTCCTAGCACTTGGGAGGCAGAGGCAGGCAGATCATTGGGTTTGGGGCCAGCCAGGTCAACAGAGTGAATTCCAGATCTGCCAGGGCTACACAGAGAAACCCAGTCTTGAAAACCAAACACCAAACCAAACCAACCAACCAACAAACAAATGAACGAACAATCCTGGTTGTAGATTTTTTGTTGCTTCTTTCTGGTGAGCAGTTATATGGATATTAGCATTTGAAGGATCTAGTTAAGGAGGTACACAACTTTCTATATTCTAAAAGTCCTTTCTGTGGGGTTGTGTGATGTGTGTGTGTGTGTGTGTGTGTGTGTGTGTGTTATTTTTTGAGACAGGGTTCCTCCATGTATCCCTGGCTGACCTGGAACTCATTCTGTAAACCAGGCTGTCCTCGAACTCTACCTCCTTAGTGCTGGACCCCGACTAATTTGAAAGTACTTTTTAAAATTAATCTATTTCTATGTATGTCGGTGTTTTGTTTGCACCACTCACACCAGACCGTGTGTGTGTGTGTGTGTGTGTGTGTGTGTGTGTGTGTGTGTCTGGAGCCACGAAGACTGGAAGAAAAGGTAGACTCCCCTAGAATTATAAATGGTTGTGAACTGCTGTGTGGGTGCTGGGAACTAATTCTAGGTCCTCTGGAAGAGCAACCAATGCTCTCAACTGCTGAGACATCTCTCAGCTCAGAACAGTGAGATTTTTTTTTTTTTTTGGTTTTTCGAGACAGGGTTTCTCTGTGTAGCCCTGGCTGTCCTGGAACTCACTCCGTAGACCAGGCTGGCCTCGAACTCAGAAATCCGCTGAACAGTGAGATCTTAAAGCATGGTAAAATTATTTTGTTCCCAACTGTATCTGTAGTACTTGGCACAGTACCATAAAGGTTCAGTAAGTAGTTGTTGAATGATCTTTCAAAAATATGTAGAACTACATTAGACATTGTACACATGAGGATGCTGAGTTGACAAGAAAAACGACTTAAAAATGACAAAACTGAAAGCTAGGAAGCCAGGCTGGCTGATTCTAGATGCCAGCGTCCTTTGTTCGAATGTGGGTGATGGGAATATGTGTGTGTGTGTGTGTGTGTGTGTGTGTGTCTGTCTGTCTGGTGTACATGCATGGGTGAACACACAGAGGCCACAAAAGGACACAGACTGGCTTGATCTGTCACTCTTTGCCTTATTCCTTTGTGACAGGGTCTCTCACTGCCTCTGGAGCATGGCTGCTTACCAGCAAACCCCAATGATCCTCTTTCTCTGTTTTCTCATAGCACTGCAGTTGCAGGGTTGTGTGTAGCCAGGCCAAGATTTTTATGTGGGTACTGTGGGTTTGAACTCATGTCCTCAGGATTGAGCAGCACATACTCTTACCTACTGAGCCGCCTCCTCAGTTCGAATGTAGCCAGCTTGCCTGCCTGTCTTCCCCCCCTTCCTGTCTCTCCTTCCCTCCCTCCCTCCTTCATTCCTTCCTTCCGTGATACTGGGTATCAAATCAAGGCTTTGTGTATTCTCAGCGAGCACTCTACCACTGAACTATCTATAGATCCCAGAGCCTAGTATTTTTTTCCCTCTGCCGCTAGGCAGTTCTCAATGGATTTGAGTGCAAAGGACCTTCTGCTGCAGTTCTGCTGCATCTTCCCTGGCACTGCAGGACATCTGAAAGCCCCTTGGCTGACTCATACTTTTTCTTCTGCTTTTCTCAGATACGGGACACCATCGAGCAGGAGATACAAGAAATGGGCCTGCAGATCACACAGTTTACCCTCACCAAGGTTCTCCAGTTGTACGAAACCAAGAACTCTCGCCACTCCACCATGATTGTGGGTGGTACCGGCAGCAGCAAGACCACCTCCTGGAAAATTCTGCAGGCTTCTCTGACTTCCCTGTGCCGTGCTGGAGAACCCAATTACAACATCGTTAGAGTGCGCAGTGGGGCAGTGACCTAGCTACAGGTGTTGGGAGGGGGTGGCCCTGGATCCAAGGAGGCCTGGGAGAGACAGCAGGCAACCTACCAGTGCAAGAACCTAAGAGAGGATTAGGATGGGGAGGGGGTATTGGGAGCTTGGGTTGGCACACCTCAGAAGTCCCTTCTGGTATTGTTTTTTAGGAGTTCCCTTTGAATCCAAAGGCATTGTCCTTAGGGGAGTTGTATGGGGAATATGACCTGAACACTAACGAATGGACCGATGGCATCTTGTCTAGTGTCATGCGGGCCGCATGTGCAGGTATTCAGTGGGCCAGGTGACTGAGAGGAGATGTCAGCAGCTCCCAAGAGAGTGGGGACCCTGGAAACAGGAAGCCCCAGAGAGGTTGAAAGATACCTGGGGAATGCCTTAAGATAAAGAAGCTTGTGGTGAGGGACACGGGAGGAGAGAGGGAGAGGGAAGCCTCTTGGTTTCCGTATCTACCTACTAAGATGAGAAGCCGGACGAGAAATGGATCCTTTTTGATGGCCCTGTGGACACACTGTGGATCGAGAGTATGAACTCGGTCATGGATGACAACAAAGTGCTGACCCTCATCAACGGAGAGCGCATTGCAATGCCTGAGCAGGTGCTCCTGCCATGTAGAGGGAAGATGGCCATGGTTGGGGTGGGGGGGGTGGGAAGAAGCTGAGGTGGAGGCTGGAGTACTGAGAGTGAATTAGATGGAGAGAGCTGGGGGTAGGATCTGGATCCAGGGAAATCTGCAATTGAAGCAAGATGCAAAAGGCTGAAGGTGGACTCAGTGTGTGTGAGGTTACCTGGCCTTTGCCTCTGGGTTCCATGTCCAGCGTAGGAGGCAGGGGGGCCTTTGCTACCCTGGAACAATTGTATAGTAAAGAACTTAGGGTCTAGAAGTCACTGTATAGACCTAGGCTGTCCTTGGCTTCATTTCCATTGGCCTGTGAGGTGTGGCCTTCATATCATGCACCAAGGTTAATATCTCCTGGGGTGTCATGCCCACCTTTTTTCTTTATTTTAACCTCTCTCAGCCTCTATCCTTCCTCTCCTCCCTCCCTCTCTTTCATTTTAGGTAGTATCTCGTGTAAGTCAGGCTGGCCTAGGTATAAGGATAGGTAAAGGATAACCTTGATTCCCGATCTTCCTGCCCCTGCCTCTATCACTCAAACACTATGATTGTAGGCATGTGCCACCTACTCCTTTCTTCTACGTAAGCCAGAGAGTGATTTTTTTCCCCTAAAGATAAATTTGAATGAGCTCTAATTTCTTTCAGAAAGTGTCTTAGTCACTGTGCTGTTGCTGTCTGTGAAGAGATGCTGCAACTCAGGCAACTCTTATAAGGAAAAAACATTTAATCGGGTCTTGCTTACAGTTTCAGAGATTTAGTCCATCACCATCATCGTGGTTGAGCATGGTGATCAGCAGGCAGGCTCTAGATCTGGAGCTGGGAGTGCTCCATCTTGATCCAAAGGCAGAGAGGCAGAGAGACTGGGCCTTGTGTGGGCTCTTGAAACCTCAAAGCCTACTCCCAGTTACACACTCTCTCTAAGGAAACCACATCTACTTCAGTGAGGCCACGCCTCCTAATCCTTCTCAAATAGTGCCACTCCCTGCTGGCTAAGCATTCAAGTATATGAGCCCATGAGGGCCATTCTCATTCAAACCACCACAGAGGGCAAGCCATTTATATACCTCAGTCATTGTTCTTCTTGTGCTGCTTTTACTTGGTACAAGTACCCCCTAAGGTATGAGTTCTGGGTGTTTTCATTACTGTGGATGGGGTGCTAATGATGACTTCTGACAAGAGTCTGTATCCTTAGGTGTCTCTCTTGTTTGAAGTGGAGAACTTGGCTGTGGCCTCTCCAGCCACTGTGTCCCGCTGTGGGATGGTCTACACTGACTATGTGGACCTGGGCTGGAAGCCTTATGTTCAGTCATGGCTGGACAAGAGGCCGAAGGTAAAAAGGGAATTGAGGAGCCGTGACTAGGGTGGCCCATAGTAAATAACAGTAGATGGAGCGTCCCTTCTCGTCCACATCTAGACAGAACTAGAGCCCCTTCAACGCATGTTTGAAAAGTTCATCAACAAGATACTGAGATTCAAGAAAGATAACTGCAATGAGCTGGTACCTGTCCCTGAGTACAGTGGGATCATCTCACTCTGTAAGCTCTACACAGTCCTGGCCACACCAGAGAATGGGGTAAGGAGAGGAGCCAGCCCAGGGCAAAGGCAGAGGGATGGCTCACAACCCACCCATATACCTACAGTTTGGACACAGTTTGAAGCAGAAACTTAGAGGAGACATCAGCAGTGACCATGGAGGTGGGGAGGGGCGTGTGTAAGCAGGAGTAGATACTCATGCTTGGTTGTTTGCTGAGCTGAAAGACTAGACTAGGAATTCTGAATTAAATATAGCAAGTCGTCGCATAGCTCAGTGGCAGAGGACCTGCGTCATAATTGCTGGGCAGAAAGAAAAGAAAGAAGGAAGGGAGGGAGGGAGGCTGGGAGGGTGAACGGCCCAAGAGGGGTCATAGTTTCCTACCCATACCATGGATACCATTTGATGAGAAGTTCTAGAAATTTTCAGATGAATTGATAGTTCAGAAAATTTTTGTTCAGTTTATAATTAAAATAGCTAAAATTTATTGTGTTCTTTTTGTTTGAGATTAAATCATTGCCTTAGAAATGTTTTGAACTATTTTTAACCATGTTACCAGGTAACGAAACTATTAATATATAATGAGCAGCAGTTAAGATCTCTGACAGTGTAAGTTATTCATTATGGCCAGGAATGGTGGCACACACCTGTAATCACAGCACTGAAGAGACTCAGGTAGAAAGATCCTGAGTCCTCAACCAGCTTGGTTATATATTGAGTTCAAGGACAGCATAAGATACACCGAGAGACCCTACCTTAAAACAAAAGGTCAAAAAACACTTAAAAAATAAAAATGAGCCAGGCAGTGGTGGCGCACGCCTTTAATCCCAGCACTTGGGAGATAGAGGCAGGCAGATTTCTGAGTTCAAGGCCGAGGCCAGCCTGGTCTACAGAGTGAGTTCCAGGACAGCCAGGGTTACATAGAGAAACCCTGTCTTGAAAAACCGGAAAAAAAAAAAAAAAAAAAAAAAAGAAAAGGAGAAAGATAAGAAAGAAAGAAAGAAAGAAAGAAAGAAAGAGAAAGAAAGATCAAAAAACAAATAACCAGGGAAAGGGAATGCCCGAGTGGCGCACTCTACCAAGCCCTGTTGCATCTCTTCCAGTGTCTACATTTTTTTATCACTGCATTCTACTCGCACATGGTTGTGGGGAGCAGGAGCCTGCTGGCTGCAGCAGCTCCTGGGGGAGGTGCTGGCACTCTCAGGCCTCAGAGGAGAGTCCTGGTTATTGCTACCAAAGCCCCGGTTCATCTAACAAATAAGAGATTCTCAGCATACTCTCCTGCCTGTATTTTGATGATTAAGGGTTGATATACAGCCAACTCTATCATTCTGGATTGGACAGAATCCTATAATCCCATTTTTATACTTTCTGTGCATTCCTGGCTAGCCTCGAACTTGACAAGCCTCTTACTTCAGCCTCCCAAGTGCTGAGACTGTAAACGTGCTGCTTGCTGAGGCTTATCTGCAGTTATAAGCATCCTTATCCAGAATCTGTTACCAAGAATTCCTCAACTCTGCCTGTGGCTGTGCCCCTGTGATATGTCAGAGATGTCAGAAGGATGCTGAGTTGGTGGCTGTTTCTCAGGGAAGCCTGTGTGGCAAGCACGTTATCAACTGAGCCATCTTCTTAGCTCTGTAAAACTTAGTTGTTTTGTGTGTGTGTGGGTGTGTACGTGTGTGGTGTAGCTGTGTGCATGTTTTCACATGTGTGGGTGCAATTCGTAGAGAGGCCAAAGGTTAATGTCAAATGTCTCCCTCACTCCGTCTCTACTTTTAAAAAATTTATTTAGATAAATAAGCTCTTTCTTTCTTTTATTAGAAGATTATATATATATATATGAATGATGAGTACACTGTAACTGTCTTGAGACACACCAGAAGAGAGCATCAGATCCCGTTACAGATGGTTGTGAGCCACCATGTGGTTGCTGGGAATTGAACTCAGGACCTCTGGATGAGCAGTCAGTGCTCTTAACCACTGAGCCATCTCTCCAGCCCAAATAAGCTCTTTTGATTCAGCAAATCTAGCTGGCCAGTTTGCCTGGGCAGCCTCCAGTCCCCTTTAAATGCTAGGATTATCGGCAGGCTGTAACACCCGCCTGGCATTTGTATGGGTGCTGGGCATCTGAATGTGGTTTTCATGGGCTTGAAGCAAGGGCTTACCACTGAGCCACATTTCCAAACTCCAAAACTACATTTGTAATTGTATAAGTAACCATTGAGTTTATTTATTTTTAATTAGATATTACTTCATTCCTTTTTTAGACAGAATCTGGCTATGGAGCCTTGAACTCGTGATCGTGATCATTTTGCCTTCTCAGTGCTGGGATTGCAGGTCTGAGCCAACACAGCAGGCTCTTCTAGTCTGTTTGTTCCTCTCCCCCTTCCTGATCTTGGTTTCTGTCCCCTCCACAGAAGTAACTCCTGAAGTGTGTTTGTTTGTATAAATTCTAGGTCCCCTAAAGTGCTCAGCCAAGGGAGGTGGCACACATCTTAATTCCAGTGCTTGAGAAGCAGAGGCAGGTGGATCTCTGTGAGTTTTATAACCCTCTGGGTCTACATAGGAAGTTCCAGACCAGCTAGGGCTGTACAGTGAGACTTCGCCTCAAAAAAAAAAAAACCAAACCAAACCAACCAAACAAAAATGCTTGTTGACGTAAAACCCCACAGATACCCATAGATGCTGTCCTGTTTAGGAAGAGGTTGTGGTGTGGCACGACTGTGCGTGCCTTTAGTCTCAGCACACAACAGGCAGACAAGGTGTCTGTGAGTTTGAGCCGGCTTATTCTGCATAGCAAGTTCCTACAGGCAACATGCTTGTCAAACCAAAACTATGACATTGAGTTGTGTATTGCCATGTGCAGACACACGCCATTGCTTTAGCTGTTGTGTACTGTAGCCGTGGTGGGCTGTAGCTGTTGTATATTGCAGCTGTGGTTGACTGTAAC
>JADRCH010000210.1:1580667-1632615 GCA_019843965.1 Rhynchomys soricoides | reverse complement strand
GCTGTGGTGGGCTGTAGCTGTTAATATACTGTAGCTGTGGTGGACTGTAGCTGTGGTGGACTGCGGCTGTTGTGTACTATTCCAAGGTAATTCCTACATTTTACTTTCCCTTCCTCTACTGGTGGATGTTTAGGTCATCTTCAATTTTTTTTTTTTTTTGCAGTTACATATAGGTGACCACATGCCTGTCTCCTTGAACGCTCATGAGTGCTCCTCCAGGGTTAGCCTGGATTGGCCAGATGACAACTGTGTTATCATGACTTAGCTTAGAGGCAGCTGTAAGCAACTGCACTAAGTCCCAGAGTTATCTAAAATCTTAGAGTAGGTTGTAGATGAACTTCCCACCTAGAACCAGGTAGGAGGAAGAAGGTAGATTCTCTGCCTTCTTGGTAACTGCTAAAATAGATCCTTCCATTCCTTATAGCTGTGGCTCCTGTTTCTTGAGGAATGAAGATTCTTCTAAGGCAAAATTTCCACTCTGAACTCCTGAACTTCTTCTCTTCTCCACCCAGGTGAACCCAGCCGATACTGAGAACTACGCCTTTATGGTGGAGATGACGTTTGTGTTCAGCTTGATCTGGTCTGTGTGTGCCTCTGTGGATGAGGATGGACGCAAGAAGATTGACAGCTATCTTCGAGAAATCGAGGGCTCCTTTCCCAATAAGGTGAGGGCCTGTACAGCTAGCTGCCCTGTATGTCTTGTTTCAGCAGGACTTGCAGGACACCTCCAGCCTTCAGACTCCCCTGACCTAACATCTTGCTGTCACCCTCTTCGCCTGTCAGTCTGTGAGCCCCGCCTCCAGCTGGGAAGAGCTGGAGGAACGTCTGGTGACCGGACTCACATACTTTTTCTTAGGACACGGTGTATGAATACTACGTGAACCCCAAGATGCGTACGTGGACGTCATTTGAGGAGAAACTCCCCAAGAGCTGGCGGTATCCTCCCAAGTAAGAGCAGGGTCTGGGGTGGGAGTAGGGCTTGGTGGCAAATGTGGCAAAAGTGGTGGGGCCAGAAGCAAGGGTGAGCTAAAGAGGAGAAAGCCAATTCCAGGAAGAGATGACGAGGTTTAGGAAGTTGAATCTGGAGGACTCGGGACAGGGTCTTCAAGGAGAATGCCACACCCTCAGGACCCAGAAAGCTGGGTTGATGACTAGACCTTGGTAACACCAGAAGATGATAAATACTAAGAGGAGGAAGGAAGGGAGAGCTGGGCTGGGGCAGGCCCATGGTCCTTGAGACATAGCTTTCTTCTTCCCCAGCGCCCCTTTCTATAAGATCATGGTACCTACTGTTGATACTGTGAGATACAACTACCTAGTGAGCACCTTGGTGGCCAACCAGAATCCTGTCTTACTGGTGGGTCCTGTGGGAACTGGGAAGACTTCCATAGCCCAGAGTGTTCTCCAGTCTTTGCCCTCCAGCCAGTGGTCAGTGCTCGTTGTCAACATGTCTGCACAGGTACACTGGGGGTTGGGGGTTTTGACCACCAGTTCCTTGCTATCTGCTCTCCCCTGGAACTCAAGTGCTCAGCTCGCCCCATAATTCTCTCGGGGCCCCTCACAGCTATCCTGTGCTTTCCCACCAGACCACATCAAACAATGTGCAGAGCATCATTGAGAGCAGAGTGGAGAAACGAACCAAGGGTGTGTATGTGCCATTTGGGAGCAAAAGTATGATCACCTTTATGGATGACCTAAACATGCCTGCCAAAGACATGTTTGGGTCCCAGCCACCCCTGGAGCTGATACGCCTCTGGATTGACTATGGCTTCTGGTACGATCGTGTGAAGCAGAGCATCAAGCACATTCGGGTAAGCATCCCACGACTTTGTTCTCACCTGTGGCAGGTAGGCACAGTCCCTCCTCTGCTGGACCCCTGGGCGACACAGTCTTGTATTCATATATCCCCCCTGCCCCCCGACACAAAAGTGCTCTGCTTCTTTCTGAGGACCCATATATCTGGCTCCCAAGTTACTGACCCCATGGTTAACTCTCCTCACTTAGCCTATCTGCACTTGGTGACTAGAGTCTTGCTCCTCTCTCTCTCTCTCTCTCTCTCTCTCTCTCTCTCTCTCTCTCTCTCTCTCCTCTCTCTCTCTCACACACACACACACACACATCAGCAAAGTCCTCAGAACCAGCGCCTATCTCCATTCTCCCAGCTTCCATCTTTTCCTGTCGTTTCAGTGCTTCATCCGTGTGTCTGTTCTCTGATGCCACCACAGCTCAGACATCTTCGATCCTTGCTCTTCTCCTGTGGGATTATGAATATCTTACTGCTCTACTGCTCCCCCCCCCTCCCGTCTTTCTATATAGTAGTATAGTAGTTTTGGCTGTCCTGGAACTTATGTAGATCAGGCTGGGCTCTTGAACTCATAGAAATCCTCCTGTCTCTGCCTCCCGAGTTCAGAGATTCAAGACATGCACTACCATGGCCAGCCAGCATGATATTTTAACACATGCAGTATGATGTGTAATGATCAGATCAGGATGACTGAAGTATCTAGCACCTCCAACATGTACCATTTCTACCGGACGCATTCGGAGCCCTCAGGCCTAGCTCTCATGAAGCATCATTGCTCTCTATGTCTCTCACCAGCACACCTGTCTCTCTCCCCTTCTTTGTCTTCGCTCTCCAGGATATGTTCCTGATGGCTGCCATGGGTCCTCCAGGAGGTGGACGGACTGTTATCTCCCCGAGGCTGCAGAGTCGCTTCAACATCATCAACATGACCTTCCCCACTGTGAGGCCATGGGGCTTGGGGAAGGGATTGCATAGGGCAAAAGCGATCCAGTCCCTTAGAACGAGGGCCTGATCAAGCAAGGGGGCCAAGCCTCAGCAGAGTCACATACAGGGAGCTGTGACACAGGGAGGTGGGACCCTCGGCAGAAGCCCTTGGCATCTGAGCCAGGACAGCTGCAGGATTGATTTTCAAGCTTGATCTGCTGGCTGTGGAATGTGGAGCCTGCAGTCTCCATGGCCACTTAGAGAATGCCTGAGGCTTCGACAAACTCAGGGAGGTGGACCTTGCAGCCAAAACCCTGCTAGGGTTAAGGGGCGAGAGATACAAGTAGAAGGGGTCTAAAAATCAAAGCCAAGTAAAACACGGTCAGGAGAAATTGTCTTTTATTTTTTTTTTTTTTTTTTTAGTTTTTAAGACAAGATCTCACTAAATGTAATCCAGAATGGCTTTAAACCCTTTCTATCTCAGCTTCCCAAATGCCAAGTTTACAGGTGTGTATCACTACACACTAGGCCCTGTCTTTCTGTTTTTTGTTTGTTTGTTTGGGGGGGGGGCAGGGTTTCTCTGTGTAGACCTGGCTGTCCTGGAACTCACTTTGTAGACCAGGCTGGCCTTGAATTCACAGAGATCAGCCTGCCTCTGCCTCCCGAGGGCTGGGGTTAAAGGCGCGTGCCACCACACCTGGCTTACATCTGACTCTTGATTAAATATTTTCTTTAAATTAAAATGAACGTGAAGCAGATAAAGACACGAGGGCCTTGGACCCCCGTGCTTAAAGGAAAGAGGCTTCCTCCTCAGATTGGTCCTGTGATTACCACACATGTGCTATGGCACACACATGGCCATGTACATAGAAATAAAATTAATTTTAAAAAATAAAATGAATGTAAAAAGTTCCTGATGAACAAGATACCCAAATTTTATATATAAGATCAGTGCAGTGCATTACAGAGCCACAGTGAAACCTGAGATAAAGGAAGGCACCAGCGGTACTGACCCATCTTTATTTAGAATGTTTATTATAGATAGTTTGCATAATTTTTTCATTTTTAAGGATTACATAAAAAACATGATTTCTCTTGTTGTTGTTGTTGTTGTTTTTGTTTTGTTTTTTTTTCGAGACAGGGTTTCTCTGTGTAGCCCTGGCTGTCCTGGAACTCACTCTGTAGACCAGGCTGGCCTCAAACTCAAAAATCCGCCTGCCTCTGCCTCCCAAGTGCTGGGATTAAAGGCGTGCACCACCACTGCCCGGCAACATGATTTCTCTTAATTAGTAATTTATTTATTTATTTAATGCCTCTTCAGTTCTGCTCATGAGGTGAGATCTGCATTTGCCTCACATTGGTCCTGGCCTTGGCTACAGGCCCAGGAAGTGAGTTTGAGACCTCTTTCTAGGAATCCCAGATCATCCGCATATTTGGCACCATGATCAACCAGAAGCTTCAGGACTTTGAAGAAGAGGTAAAGCCCATTGGGAATGTGGTGACAGAGGCTACTCTGGAAGTTTACAATACGGTGGTACAGCGCTTCCTGCCCACACCGGCCAAGATCCATTACCTCTTCAACCTCCGAGACATCTCCAAGGTAAGCACTGGGCTGAGCCCCCTGCTTTGACCTGGCTCGGCCTCCTCAGGCTGCTGCTTCTTAGAATAAGCCTTGGGAGCTCCATAGCAGGACTAGAGAAATGGCTCAGTGGTTAACAACACTGGCTGCTCTTACACTGGATCTGGGTTTGGTTCCCAGAACCTACTAATGATTCATAATTGTGTGTAATTCCAATTCCTTCACTGCACACAGGTAGTACACAGACATACATATAGGACTCATACTTATAAAATAAAAATAAATCTTTTAAAAAGAAGAAGAGTGGCTGCAGAGTTGGCTCGGTGGTTAAAGCCAACTTGTTCTTGTGAAGGACCAGGATTTAATTCCAGGACCTATGTGGAGACTGGCCACTTCCTCAGGTACCAGGCATGTATGTAGTGCACACACATTTTATATGGATAAAATAAATCTAAAAGAAGAAGGAGGATGAGGGGGAGGAGGAGGAGGAGGATTCCATAGGAAAGGGGCTGGAGAGATGTGGGAGTCAGTCAGCCATTAAGATTGCTCTGTTTGTTTGCAGTTTTTGTTATTGTTGTTTGCTGGTGTTTGTGTTTGAGACAGAATCTCGCTGTGTAGCCCTGGCTGTCCTAGAACTCTCCATGTAGATCAGGCTGGCCTTGAACTCATAGCGCAGTGCTCCACTTGCTCCTGCTTGAGGCATGAACACGGTGCTCGGTGTGCTTCTGCTCTCCAGCGCCCACAACTACTAGTAATTTCGGAGAACTCAATGCCTTTTTCTGGCCCTTGTTGGCTCCTGCACATATGTCACCCCACCCCCAACACACATGCAGAGATGTTTATATGACACAGAACACACAAATATACATACATATACATAATCTTTTAATCTTTAAGAAAATAAAAATAGGATTCCACAGCAAAGCACATGCCTAAAGTCACCCCTATCCTGAAACGCCCCAAGCTCTGCTCTTGTCTTTAGATCTTCTGCAAAGGCTCTCTTTCCTCCCTCTTCATCAATGATTGCTTCTACTTTCCAGGTCTTTCAGGGCATGCTTAGAGCCAACAAGGATTTCCATGATACCAAAGCCAGCATCACCAGACTCTGGATTCATGAGTGTTTCAGGTGATTTGTCTGTGTGTCCTGGTCAGACTGCCCCGGCCCCCAGCCTTGCTCCCAACTCCAACCTTCACCTGTGGCTTGACTTCCTGTGGTCCTGCTTCCCCAGGACTGTTTTCTCCCTGACATCCTACCCAACTGTTTCCCAACAGAGTCTTCTCTGACAGACTGGTAGATTCAACAGACATGGAAGCCTTTATGGGCATCTTAAGTGACAAACTCGGTACCTTCTTTGACCTCACGTTTCATCATCTCTGTCCCAACAAACGCCCCCCCATCTTTGGTGAGCCAGGAGCTGGGGCACCTTTGGGCCTTAGGAGGTAGGGTTAGAAGGTCTTGTCATGGAATGGCCCTAAGGGACCGCTGGGGAGGACCAGGCATTGGGGATACTGATGCCCTTCTCCTGTGGTCTAGGGGACTTCATGAAGGAGCCCAAGGTCTATGAAGACCTGGTAGACCTGACAGTATTGAAGACAGCCATGGAGACGGCCCTGAATGAGTACAATCTGTCTCCTTCTGTTGTGCCAATGCAGCTGGTGCTCTTCCGAGAGGCCATTGAACACAGTGAGTGTTGCTGCCTCCGGCCCTTCTATGTTCCAACCACAGTTTCCTCTCGAAGGCCACTCCCAAATCAAGTTCTAGAAGTTGTTTTTCCTTTCTGGTCCAAACATATTCTTGTGCTAGAGTGGTTTATTTATTTATTCATTTTTGTTTTGAGACAGGGTCTTGCTGTGTAGCCCTGGTCGTCTGGCAAATTGCTGGTTAGAGCAAACCGGTCTTAAACTTGTGACCCTCTGCTTCTCCCTGGGATTACAGGCCTGCAGTACCACACTTACCCACACGAGTATTAAATAGGCAAGCTGAATTGCCATCTGAGCCGTAGGCACCATCCTCTCAACTTTTCTTGACATCTCCAATTCAGCCTCAGAGGTTTTGATCCCTAGCCCAGGGCCTGGAAATTGCTTGGATCTGCTCACCCAGTGCCTTACCCTTGCCCGCCCCCAGTCACTCGGATCGTGCGTGTGATCGGACAGCCCCGAGGCAACATGCTACTGGTGGGGATTGGGGGTAGCGGACGGCAGAGTCTGGCCCGCTTGGCGTCTTCCATCTGTGAGTACAACACGTTCCAGATCGAGGTTACCAAGCACTACCGCAAACAGGAGTTCCGAGACGGTACGGATGGGTTTCTGAACATGAACAGAGGTTTGAGAATGAAAGATACACTGCTTGAGTTACTGCCATGCCCTGTGGTGAGATGGCCCTGGCCTTTGTGTGTTGGGAGTGCTTATGGCTGGGGGGTGGGGGTGGGGCTCTAGCTCAGAGGCTCAGGATGGGGAGTCTGAAGTAAGTCTTTTCCTTCGCCCTTCACTTGTTTGGCCAGATATCAAGCGCCTGTATCGCCAGGCAGGGGTAGAACTGCAGACCACGTCTTTCCTTTTTGTGGACACCCAAATAGCTGACGAGTCCTTCCTAGAAGACATCAACAATATCCTTAGCTCAGGCGAAGTCCCCAATCTCTACAAATCTGACGAATTTGAAGAGGTGCAGTTCCTTCAGTACTGAGTTGGTTCTTTGGCTTTCCTAACAAACCACCAGAATCCCACAATTCTCACATCTGTTTCTGTAGCAACCCCAACCTCCCAGATGAGTCCCTGTGAGGCTGAAGGCCTGTTTCTCATCAGTCATCCCCCAGAGGCCTCACTGGCAGGGTTGCTTTAAATCCCACTCCAGTCTGCCAGTCTAACCTGCTGTCTGCCTGATTCGGCTGTGAGAACTTCAGTCCTCTGATTCAGTGCTGTTTCTGAACAGATCCAGAACCACATCATAGACCAGGCCCGGGCAGAACAGATACCGGAATCCTCGGACAGCCTCTTTGCATACCTCATCGAGCGTGTTCGAAACAACCTGCACATTGTGCTCTGCCTAAGTCCAGTGGGAGACCCCTTCAGGTGATGCTTCCTAAGTTGACCATCTCCCCAGAGGCTTCCCCCTTATCTTTTGGCTTTCTGTGTTCTTTGGAAGTTAGTGTGTCCCATGTTACTCCCTCCATAGTTTGGGAGCTTTAGCCCACCAGAGACTTTTCATCTTCCCAGACTCAAAGTCTTTTCCCAGTAAAGAACAACTCCCCTCCCCCAGCTTCCTACATTCCAACTCTTTGAACCTGATGGTCTTTGATGGCCTTGTACATGGGAATGGTGCAGTATGTGTCCTTTTGTGACTCACTTATTTCACTCTATGATGTCCTCAAGGTTCATCCATGTTGTAGCATATGACAAGCTTTCTTTTCTTTTTTTTAAAGGATGAATAGAATTTCACAGTATGTATCTACCAAAAAAGATATTTTTTACTCATTCTTGGTATGACTAGATATTTCAGGACAATGGAAACTGGAAGGAAGAGGCCAAGTGTGGCAGTGCACACCTATGACCTCAGAACTTAGACAACTGAAGCATGAGGCCTGTTGCAAGTCTGAGACCAGTCCAAGCTACATAGCAAGCACGAGAGTAGCCAGGGTGACTACGGATAACATCTGTATATGTGATAGCCTGTCTTAAAAAAAAAAAATCTAACCAAAATAAATGTAGGAAGCAAGCAGAGCATCTGTATGGAGAGGCAAAATGGGTTACCGTTTTTGCTTGTGTTTTTAATTTATGGCATATAGTGTTGTTTTGTTTGTTTTGTTTTGTTTTGTTTTACCATGGCTGGGTGCCATGCTGAGCATTCCTCTTGGGTTATCTCACTGAATTCCCAACAACCTTAGTCTATACTGCTAGTCCCCTTCTAGAGAAGAGGAAATTGATGTTTGAGACTGACAGATACGATTTCTCAAGATCAACACCTAGAAAATGTGGATCTAGGCCTTTTTGATCTGAGACCATTTCTGAATGTTATGCTGAGCTATCTACCTCTGAGGAGGTAAATCCTGAGGAGCTGATAGGAAGAGGAGGCCAGGGCCCCTGGGTCACTGCCAAGCAGATGGACATGTGGTAGAAAGCTAAGGGCATTGTGACTTAACTCCCTTTGACTTCTCCCTAGGAACTGGATTCGCCAGTACCCAGCCTTAGTAAACTGCACAACCATCAACTGGTTCTCAGAGTGGCCCCGAGAGGCCTTGCTAGAGGTGGCTGAGAAGTACCTTGTAGGAGTAGACTTGGGGACACAGGAGAATGTGAGCCTTCCCCTGACACACCCACACCCTCCTTCCGTCCCTGGTCCACACCCTGATCTCCCATTCTATGTTACTGGCTTCAGATCCACAGAAAAGTGGCCCAAATCTTTGTCACCATGCACTGGTCAGTGGCTCAGTATTCCCAGAAGATGCTGTTGGAACTGAGGAGATACAACTACGTCACACCCACAAACTACCTGGAGCTCGTGTCTGGATATAAAAAGTATGAAAGCCAAGAGACACGGACACGGAGGGCCAGGGTGTTGGTGTCCTTTGAGGATGTTGATCGGTGAAGTGCTATCCTGGAAAATACCCAGGATCTGGCCAAGGGAACAGGCTGAAGGCTATGGGCACGGTGGGGGGAGGGGGTGGCAAGTGCACAGAGGGTCTTAGTTATTCCTGGAAGTGAATTAGAGGAGGAACTCCTGTTGAGAAAGCCTTTCCTAGAGTCCCTCCCTGGTCCTGTCCCCCACGTTCTAACACCAACTGTACCCTGTCTGTCCTTATGTCCCATGGTTTTCAGACCACAGTTTACGTGGGAGTTTATCATAATCTTTGCAATCTTCTCCTCTCTCCCTCTAATGTCCCCTAGACTGGCCTTTCCTGTGAAATGGGTAGGCGAGGTGACACATACCTAGAGATTCCCACCACTATGAAGACTGGCATGGGAGGATTATGAAGCAAGGGTAGCCTGGCTACAAGGACCCTGTCTCAAAAATTCACAAGGGCTGGGAATGGTGGCTCATGCCCTTCTTCCCAGCTCTCAGGAGGTAGAGGCAGGGAGATCCGTGAGAGTTCAAGGCCAGTCAGGTCTACGGGGTGAGTTCTAGGCCAGTCATCACTACATGGTGAGACCCTGTCTCAAAATCAGTCAATCAGCCAATCAATCAACCAATCTAATTAAAACCACACAAGCAAACAGGTCTAGAGATAAAGATCTGCATGTGTGTGCCTTAGCATGCACAACATGCTAGGTTTGCTTTCCTGCCACAACATAAACCTCACATAGTGGCAGTGGTTGTAATCTCAGCACTTGGGGGGATCAGAAGTTCAAGGCCCAAGGGGGCTCTAGTTCAACGCCAGCTAAGGCCAGCTCAGACTATTATGAGTGAGACCTTACCTCAAAGCAAAATACAGCCAAAACAAAGAAATATAAGCAAGCAAAGCAGATAAAAACAGAAATTTTGAACTGCGTTTTTTTACTCTCCCATCCAACCCAGTATTTCACTTTGAACACCAGATGTGCGGGCAGATTTCCCCACCAACCAAGCAGTTCCCTCCAAAATGACTGTATGTTCTAGAATTTAGCTTAATCTTACACTGTCTACTTGGAGCTGGAATCAGATCCTACAAGTTAAGGTTTCAGTCCCAGCTCAGATTCAGGGACCAAACCCCGTGCTGATTTCCCTGTGTATTTGCCCACTCCTCAGCTTAGCTGAGCTAAGCGGTTTGTGGCAGACTGTTGCTGGGTGGCTAGAAAGGGCCTCATGTGGAGGAAGTGAGGTGTCAAAATGCCATTCAACAAGCATCTAACAAGCTGATTTCAAGCATGGTATAGAGAATAAATCAGAGTAATAAGACGACCTGTGGGGGATTTGTTAGAAAACAAGACCTGACCAGCCTGTGTGTCTGTAGGTGAGGGCAGGAGAGAGAGACCGAGACACCGGAGAAAGGAGGGTTTGTAGGACTCCTTCCTCCAAGTCTCTCCATACACACAACTTAGCACAAGCTCCTCTGCAGGCTTCTGGGGGAAAAGCGGCAGGAGCTGCTGGACCAAGCCAATAAGCTTCGAACTGGATTGTTCAAGATTGACGAAACTAGGGAGAAAGTCGAAGTGATGTCGTTGGAGCTGGAGGACGCCAAGAAGAAAGTGGCTGAGTTCCAGAAGCAGTGCGAAGAGTACCTGGTCATCATTGTGCAGCAGAAGCGGGAAGCTGATGAGCAGCAGAAAGTCAGTAGTCTTGCCCCGTAGTCCACTCCTCCCTGGTCCCCAGGAGAGGCTCCCTACCCATCCGTTATTCCACCCCTCGCCTCTTCCTTGGTTTTCCATTCTTCCTTCTCACCAGCCCTATGGCTCACACTTCTACTCAAGATACAGACGAAACCCTTTCTTTCCTTTTTTTGTCTCTAGGCTGTCACTGCCAATAGTGAGAAGATCGCCATTGAGGAGGTCAAATGTCAGGCGCTGGCCGACAATGCCCAGAAGGATCTAGAGGAGGCATTGCCCGCCCTTGAAGAGGCCATGCGGGTACCAGAGGCTGGCACTAGATGGTGCCAGGAGTGGGGATGGGGCCAGCCTTCTTTGACCTGGGAATCTCTGGGGAAGCTGGGAGAAAGATGACACCTCAGTTGGGCTGTGTCCAGAAAGGACCCAACTTGCTATCTGAGTTCTCTGAGTCAGTCCCTTTGCTCAGGCCCTAGAATCTCTGAACAAGAAGGATATAGGTGAGATCAAGTCCTACGGACGACCCCCTGCGCAGGTGGAAATTGTAATGCAGGCCGTCATGATTCTTAGAGGCAATGAGCCCACGTGGGCAGAAGCAAAGCGGCAGTTAGGTAAGCCAAAGGCATTGTGAGAGAAGACTTCCATTTGTCCGGTGTTTATTGATCAAGTGTAGGGCATCAGGCCTTCACAGAAGTGCTGCAGAGACCCTCAAGAGCACAGGGCTTAGGAGGGAGTGAAGACCTAAATATGCATTAGAATTCTTTAGGAGGACAGAGCAGAAGCTGGCTCCTCACACCACAGTCAAAAGAACATCGATCTGAAGCCATTAGAATGCACAGCAAGAGCCAAGGACAGGAATGCCTTTGTGCCCATGGGGACAAGAGCAGAAAATGAGAAATGACTCTTCTCTCTATCTCTGTTTCTCTTTGGCTAGCTCTGTTTCACTCCCTTACCCTTTCCTTGTGTGCATGTGCAGGTACATACATTGTAGAGGGTATGCCATATGTGTATGCTTGCTTGCATGTATGCGTGTGTGTGTGTGTGTGTGTGTGTGTGTGTGTGTGTGTGTGTGTGGCGTGAAGGCCAAGAGTCAATCTTGGGTGTTGTTCTTCAGGTACCACTTACCATTTTCACTTTTGAGACAGGGAACTGCCTGAGATCTGGGGTTCTCGGATCACCTAGGCTGACTGACCAGGGCACTCCAGAGATTCTCCTGTCTGCTTCTCCAATGCTGGGATTATAGGTGCTTGATACCATGCCTGGCTTTTTATTTAAGTGTTGGGGATTGAACTCAGGTCTTTTTGTTGTTGTTGTTGTTTTGTTTTGTTTTTTGAGACAGAGTTTCTCTGTGTAGCCCTGGCTGTCCTGGAACTCACTCTGTAGACCAGGCTGGCTTCGAACTCAGAAATCCACCTGCCTCTGCCTCCCAAATGCTGGGATTAAAGGCGTGCGCCACCACTGCCCGGCTGAACTCAGGTCTTGATGCTTGTGCTGTAAGTACTTTACTGACTGAACCATCTCTTTAGCCTCTGGACTTTCTTCTGTGGCTTTCTCTGCTTTGAGTTCCCATAGCAGAATGCAGCCTGCAAAAAAAAAAACAACAAAAAACAAAAACAAACAAACAAAAAAAAACCAAAAAAACAAAAAAAACCCAAAAAAACCAAAAAAACGGCAGTTTTTGCCCCTAAGAAAGTGCAAAGCACATAGAAAGAATGCTATGCTGGATGATTTCACTGAGTTTGTTCAGGGAAGAGAATAAAAAACCAGTCTGGGGAGATTGAGGGGCTGAGAGGATACCAGAGGAAGGAGCAAGATTATAAGAGGTCAAATATCTTGGCCTTGGGAACTGAAAAGCAATGAAGAGCTGTGGGAAAGCCAAGTGAGGAGAACAGGATTCGGCCTTCTTGCTGACACCTCAAAATGTCATACCTCAGGGGAGCAGAACTTCATCAAGTCACTGATCAACTTTGATAAAGACAACATCTCAGATAAGGTACTGAAGAAGATCGGAGCCTACTGTGCCCAGCCGGACTTCCAGCCTGATATCATTGGCCGAGTCTCCCTGGCTGCTAAGTCCCTCTGCATGTGGGTGCGGGCCATGGAGGTAGGTGGTGGTAGAAGTGAGTGGGAACTGGGAGGGCAGGCCTGGGGAAGCTGGAGTGGCAGGTGCAGAGAGGAAGGAAGGGCGTTGGTGGGTGATGGGAGTCCCTGATGCCTGCCTGTCTTCCCACAGTTGTATGGGCGTCTGTATCGAGTGGTAGAGCCCAAGCGGATCCGAATGAATGCTGCCATAGCCCAGCTTCAAGAGAAGCAAGCAGCCCTAGCTGAGGCCCAGGAAAAGCTTCGGGAGGTGAGCTTCACCCTGGTCTTTCCTGCAGCCTTTCCTCTCTGTCTCAGACTCTTTATTACCATGGTCCTCCACCTAATACCCTGTCGACTGTGTTATCTTACAGTGTTGGACTGTCTCCCTGGTTCTCTGTCCTGTTTAGATCTGTCTGAAGCTTAGGAGATTGCATATGGTGGGGGAGGCTACTCGGGCCCTGTCATCTTTGTGGGCCCAGGAGTCCTTCCAGAGATTGACAGAGTTGATTACCTCTGCCTCAGCCTTTGTAAATATGTTGTGGGTTTTTGACTGACTGCATGTGAGCTGTGAGTCAGTCTTCGGGGAGGGGGAAGGGGGATCAGTAGGGTCAGGATGGCAACTACTGGCTTAGACCAGCAGGAAGGTGTCTGTACTGGGGTCAGGGTAGGGCTTTCCAGGAGCTGGAGCAGGGGTTAGTTCCTATGTGCAGGGTAGACAAGCCAGGCAACTTTCTACAAGATACGTGCATAGTTGACTCTTAAATCATAAAGAACAGTCAAGCGCTACTATCAAAAGAATTCAGAATTCTCCCTGTCTTGTCATTTGATTTTTTTAAATCATAGGTTTAATAGATAATATGCTACATGTGGTGGTGATCACCTTTAACCCCAGCACTTAGAAGAAAAGACAGGCAGATCTCTGTGGGTTGGAGGCCAGCCTGGTCTACATAGTGAGCTCTAGGACAGCCAAGGCTATATATAGAGAGAAAACCTATCTCAAACAATAACAATGACAAAGTAAAAAATACATAACTTCATCCTCTAAATAACATTCTGACATTGAAAATTAGTTAGTTTGAAAATCAAATAGTACAAAAGAATACACAAGAAAAAGTCTTTCCCCACAAGAAAACAGCCCACAGAATCAATCAACCAGGGCTCATAGGGGCTCACAGAGACTGAAATAACAATCAGGGAGCCTGCATGGATCAGACCTAGGCCCTCTGCATATATGTTATGGTTGCGTAGCTTGGTGTTCTATGGGAATCCTAACGGTGGGAGTGGAGGTGCCTCTGACTCTTTTGCCTGCTTTTAGAACTCGTTCCTCCCACTGGATCCCCCATCCAGACTTGATTTGAGAGTAGTCTTGTTCTCAATTGTTATGCCGTATATGGTTGGTATTCCTGGGAGACCTACCTGCTCTTTTCTGAAGGGAAACTGAGGTGGAGTGGATCTGGAGTAGAGGAGAAAAGGTGGGGGGAGAGGGACTGAGTGGAGAGGGGGAAGGGGAAACTGCAGCTGGGATGTAATATATGAGAGAAGAATACATTTTAAAAAGATTCTTTCCCACCTTCTGCTCTGTAACACCCAACTTCTCTCCATGAACCAGCAGCCAATTTTTACAAAATCTTATCCATCTGATCTATGTTAATATCACGCGTGCGTGTGTGCGCACACACACACACATACACACACACACACCCATACATATATACTTATGCATACTTGCGATGGTTTGAATGAGAATGGCCCCACCTGTTCATACATTTGGATACTTATCAAGAAGCGGAACTCTTTGAAAGGATTAGAAGGATTAATACATTTGGATACTTATCAAGAAGCGGAACTCTTTGAAAGGATTAGAAGGATTAGGAGGTGTGGCCTTGCTGGAAGAAGTGTGTCCCTGGCAGCAGGCTTTGAGGTTTCAAAAGCCCACGCCAGAGCAGAAGGCAGTGGTGGCACACACCTTTAATCTCAGCCCTTGGGAAGCAGAGGCAGGTGGATCTCTGAATTCAAGGTCTACGTGGTGAGTTCCAGGCAGCCAGGCCCATACAGAGAAACCCTGTCTCAATTTTAAAAAGAAAAGCCCACGCCAGGCCATTCTCTGTCTCGGTCTCTCTCTTGCTTTCACTCTTGCTTCTCTGGCTTGCTCGTTCTCTGTCTATTGCCTATGGATCAGCCACTGCTCCAATGCTATACCTGTCTACTTCTCACCATGATGACCACAGATTAACCCTCTAAAAGAGTAAAAGTAAGCCCCCAATTAAATGCTTTCTTCTGTAAATTGCCTTATTTGTATGTCTCTTCACAGAAATAGAACAGTAAGAAAGACAGCGCGCGCGACACACACTTACATTACACACACTGGTCGGTGTCTTCTTTGTTTACCTATAGGTTAGTTGCCAATAGAGCTGGGCTAAGCATCATGTTTGACTCCATGATAACCCACCTATAGCCCATAACTGATCCGTGTCTTTCCAATCTCAATCATTTTTACTGTCAGAAGAACAGCTTGCCCTCAAGGCTTCTTCCAGTTGGTTCTGCCTGTGCAGAGAACCCATCCAGGCTCGTCTGTGTCTGTCTGTGCACACATGTCCATCCCTCCATTCTGTTGTCATGACCCCTCCTAGCTCTCACAAGGCCTTGTCCATCACTGTCTCTTTTCCGCAGGTGAGGCAACCCGCTTGGTAAGGTTTCTCACCCAGAGGAGTCACTTCCTGGGCCAAGCCATTAAGTCGTTCCTTTGTATTTAAACAATGGAACCTTGGAGTTCTGTTGCTGCCAGTGATTCATTCCTTGGATAAACAGAGTTCACTAAGTTAGGACTCTTAGTGGATGAGCCACACTTTGTGCTCAACAACAACAGCTTGGCAAGAGGAAGCCGGAGAGCTTTGTGCAGTGGGGGTGGGTGTAGGGGTGGTCATCTGGTCCCAGATACTCAAGCCTAGCCTGAACAACTTGGTGAGGGCCCTGTCTCAAAAACAAAAAAGAGTGAACAGATGGGAGAAACCAACATTTCCCCCTTGTTGCTGCTAAAGGTTCTGAAACTTAGGAGTCAAATGAATCTTTTTGGTTTTACTTGCTTTTAAAAAAACTTTTTACTGATTCTTTGCATATTCCACATCTGGCACCCCAATCCCACTCATCTCCCAGGCCTTTTGTATCCACCCTTTGCCCTTGCAACCTCCCTCACAAAAGAAAAAGAAAAGAAAAATCTCACTGTGGAAGCTGCAGTGTGTCACGGTGTGTCCCACAGTATCCCCTTTGTCCACACTTCTTTGCTTGCAAATGTTCATTACAACAATGGGTTGGTCTAGTTTGAGGCCTCTCTGGCTTCTGTTACACTATCAATCCTGGATCCTCACAGGGACTCCTCTTGGATATCCTGTTGTTGTCCCATGTCATAGAGATCCTGCAGCTTTGAATCTGCAGGACTGGCCCCTTCACATGCTCCAGCAGTTCATAGAGGGGGTAGGTGTTGGGGTGGGTCAACTCAAAGCCCTGGATATGGGCCTGGATCCAGACTGAGTGGGTCAGTCTGCTAGCACTCCTGAGCCACCAGGACCAACTTTCTAATCAACACTTCCCTGGCTAGCTCACCCAATGTGGGATCTGGCAAGGGGCAAAGCCAGCTCACCTGCTCCCAGGCTAGGAGGACCAGCCTGGCACCCAGGTCAGGAGCACAGCCTGCTCTCCTGACCTGCACAGTTCTCAGGAATCAACATGGCCCTAAGTGGCAGCCCAGACCAGGGATGTCCACCTAGCCTTTGGTGGTAACATACCCTTCTACTGCAGAGCTACAAACCCAGCTATTAACTTGGTGGCAGCACAGGCCAGGACATCACCATGGCCTTAGGTGGCATCACTGGCTATTCATATCAGGCTGTCCCTCACCACCCTCGAGTCTCCTAGTCTGCCTCTCTTCATTGTGCCCACACCCTTCTGCTTCTCTTTCTCTTCCATTTCTCTACCACTTACTTGCTCCTCTTAATGGCACCTGGGACCACTGGATATTTCGGGTCATCTTACGAATGCTATGCCCCACCTGATGTGATATGATGTGATCTGGGCGGCGTTTCAGTGGGGATGGTCAGAAACTACACCAGGCCAAACATTTCCACGTGGGGGTGGGGGGTTGTTGGAAGAGGAGGACGCAAGGTAGTTGCCAGAAGAGAAGGGGAAAAGATGAAGAGAGAGATCAGAGGGGTCTTCCGTTTATATATGGAGAGTGACGTAAAGGTGGATGGTGGGCCAAGTGGATTCTGGGAATATGGTGGCTGTTGCCTTGGCAACAGGTGAGCAGTTTGTGCTGTGGCCTGGGTGTGACATCACCGGTTTGGAGGTCTTGATGCTAACATTACCTGTGCTATGTGGTACTGGGCTAGGGGTCATCTTGGACTTAGTCTGTCCTCCAGGCCACCTGACCTGCTTGATTGGTTTTTGTTTGTTTGTTTGTGTTTGTTTTGTTTTATTGAGGCAGAGTCTCCTTTAGCCCAGGCTGGCCTTCAACTTGCTGTTTAGCCAAGGATGACCTTGAACTCTCCTGATCTTCTGCCTCCAACTCCCAAATGCTGAAATTATAGGTGCTGGGGGTCAAACCCAAAGTTTTGTGCATGCTATGCAAGCACTCAGCCTCATGAGCTATGTTCCCAGTTCCCAGCCCTCTAGCCCTTAGGAAATGTTTTGGGTTTTTTTGTTTGGTTGTTTGGTTTTTTTGCCGAAACAGGGTTTCTCTGTATAGCCCTGGCTGTCTTGGAACTCACTCTGTAGATCAGGCTGGCCTAGGAAATGTTTTTGATAGCTTCTTCCTTCCATTGCCCAGGCTGGTCTTAAACTTACTCTGCAGTCCTGAGTCCTTGGACTTGTCATTTTCTTCTTCTTCTTTTTGTTTTTTTTTTTTTCTTTTGGTTTTTCGAGACAGGGTTTCTCTGTGTAGCCCTGGCTGTCCTGGAACTCACTCTGTAGACCAGGCTGGCTTTGAACTCAGAAATGCGCCTGCCTCTGCCTCCCGAGTGCTGGGATTAAAGGCGTATGCCACCATTGCCCGGTGAACTTGTCATTTTCTTACTTCAGCCTCTTAAGTAATTCTCTGAAGCCTGGCAGGGGCTTCTACACACACACACACACACACACACACACACACAAACTTCGTGTTTATGTGGGGTTTGTGCAGGTGCATGCCAGCGCTCAGAGGCCAGAGGTGTCAGATTTTCCTGGAACCAGAGTTCTAGACAGTTGTCAGCTACCCTAGCAGGTGTTGTGGGTGCTGGGAATCAATCTGAGTGCTCTGAGGGCATTATGTGCTCTTAACTGCTCCAGTCCCCTTTTCTCCTTTTTAAATTATATTTGTGTGTGTGTGTGTGTGTGTGTGTGTGTGTGTGTGTGTGTGTTTGTGTGTGTGTTGGTCCCTCCCTTCCATCCTATGGGTCTGGAGGATTGAATTCAAGTTGTTGAGCTTGGCATCAAGGGCCTTTAACAGGGATGGAGAGATAACTTAGTGGTTAAGAGCACTGACTGATCTTCCTAAAAGACTCAATTTCCAGTACTACATGACAGCTCACAACTGTCTGTGACTCCAGTTCCAGGGGCTGTGACACCCTCACACACAGGATACAAGTAGGCCAATGTGAATAAAATAAAAATAAATCACACACAAAAAAAAATAGAACAAGAAAGGGCCTTTACCCACCGACTCTTGCTGGCCTTGGATGGACAAGCATCGGCTGTTGCTGTCGCCATTTCTTTCTTCTCCTCTCTCCTCCTCCCCCTTGTCTCCCCCCCCAACCCCCAACTCCCCATTTTTCTGTTTTACAGCCTTAGCTAACTTATAGCTCTCTAAGTAGACTAGGCTGTACTTGAACTTGGGATTCTCCTGCTGCTGCCTGCTGCTGCTTTTCAAGCCCTAGAGTTACAAGTAGGAGCCACGTTTCATGACAGCCTCTTTTTGGGGGTACTAATCTCATGCATGAGGAGTCCGCTCTCATGACCAAACCACTTCCCAACACCACAGTATTGAAATAAGCTAGTGTGTCCCAGAAAAAGGGTATAGCTGCGTATAGTGGTGCCCACCTTAAATTCCAGTATTTGGGGGACAGAGGTGTGGGGGGGGATCTCTTGAGAGTTGGAAGTCAGGTGGGTCTACATGGGAGCTCCAGCAAGACCTCATCTAAATCATAAAAGCCTAAGGAATGCAGAGGATGTGAGGGCCAGGCATGGCAGTTGGTTATCCTGCTTCAGATGGTCTGCCGTGAAAACATACATGAGTATGAGTGTGTAGGCTGAGCAGGTTATGGTTGGGATGTGTATTTACATATACACATATGCCTATAAATGACAATTAACTGAAAAATGAGGCCATGAATTTGAATTATAGCAAGGAGGAACTTATGGGAGGATTTAGAGCAGTGATTCTCAACCTGTGGGTCGCGACCCCCATTATAATTATCACAGTTACAGCTATAAAGTAGCAACAAAATAATGTTATGGTTGGGGCCATCACAACGTGAGGGACTGTGTTAAAGGGTCGCCGCGTTAGGAAGGTTGGGAACCACTGCTCTCGGAGGAGGAAAAGATGGGAGAAATGATGTCATATTATAACTTCAAAAAGAAAAGGAAAATTTTATTTTATTTTATTTATTTATTTATTTATTTTGAGACAGGGTGGACACCAGGCTGTCCACAAACTCACAGAGATCCATCTGCCTCAGCTTCTAGAGTGCTAGGATTAAATTTATGCACCAGAAAAAACTTTTTATTTATTTATTTTATGTGAGTACATCGCTGTCTTTTGGCCACACCAGAAGAAGGCATCAGATCCCATTACAGATGGTTGTGAGCCACCATGTGGTTGCTGGGAATTGAACTCAGGACCTCTGGAAGAGCAGTCAGTGCTCTTAACCACTGAGCCATCTCTCTACCCCCCCCCCCCCCCAAAATAAAGCTTTTTTTTTTTAAAGAGCTGAAAGGTTGTCTTAGTTCAAAGTCATAGGGCATGTACAGCTTCCAAACAAAATGATGCTCTCTCAAACCACTAATGATTTTTTGCCAAAGACCACAGTAGAATCTCAATAGTGCCTGAGGGAATGGGGATCTGTGAAGGCCATTTTGGATTTAGCTTTGCTGGAGTTTCAGTTATCAGGAAACTGTGAATTTAAGTTTAATGAGGAGCCTCCATCAATAGATTATATAAGAGATACATCCTAAGCAATGTGCAATTGCCATAGTAGGGGGTGTGGGGAAACACACATACATTTTTTTTTTTTGAGACAAGTTTATTGTGGCTGTTTTAAAACATAAAATTTATTTACCTCAAAGTATATTTCAAGTCTTTTAAACATTTTTTTAAAATTCTTTTGAAAATTTCTGTGTAAAGGTGTTTTGCCTACGTTATTATGTGTGTGTACCAAGTAAGTGTCTGGTGCCAACAGAGGCCAGAAGATGGCATCAGATGCCCTGGAACTGGAATTCACAGACAATTGTTGAGTTGCCATGTGGGTGCTGGGAATCGAACCTGGATCCTTTTCAAGATCAGCAAGTGCTCTTAAACATGGAGCCATCTCTCCAACCCTTGTATAGTTGGTCTTCAAGTGGTATTAAAATGCATTTACCATGGTGTCCAGCCATGACATTGCTTCTAATGGAAATCCTGATATCCTTTTAATTTCTGTTTCCTCTGTTGTGATCCATGTCATGGGACGTTTGATTGATGTCTCTTCTTATGGAAGCTGAGGCCTATAAAGATTGCTTCACAGGGAAGCTTTTGTCACCTCCCATCCACACCCCCCTTTTGGAGGCCATTTTCACTTTGGTAACCCAGGCTGGCTTGGCACTATCCATATATCTCAGGCTGGACATGAACTTGTGATCATTCTGCCTCAGCCACCCAAGTGCCAGGTTTACAGGCCACCCCACCACACTTGGCTTCCCACCACTAAATGGAAAACTACTGTCAACAGTTCTGAATGGAAGTTGCCAATGATGCTGCTGAGGTTAGTGTCCAGGAGGCTCATGGGGGAGCAACTCTGCCACCAGAGTTCTCTTGCCATCTTCTCCTATGTGGCTTGTTTTTATTTTTCTGCTGTGCTGGAAAGTGAACCCAGGGCCTGGCTCATGCCCTCCACCACCGAAGTTACTTTACATCCCCAGCCTCTTCCGTTGTTTACCGTGCTTCAAGAGGTCCTCTACCTATGCTTGAGTGTAGTTACCGGGTCGTTACCAGGTCGATTCTGGGCTTTAAGAGGAGGGAGGGAGGAAGGAAGAAAAATGAAGCTCATCTGACATAATATTCATACCCCTGCCCCACTGCTTGATATACTTCAATATGTAGGATTATTTTATACATGAGGGAAGCAGAGTCTCAAAAACACGAACTGTGTGATATGAGCATGCGCAAGCGCATGCGCACAACTCCTATCTGGAGGCCACGGATGTGTCTAGAGTTCAGGCCTATTTTCTACCTTGATGAGGCAGCTAGCTTTTGAACGTCTGAGTGATTCTCCTGTTTCTGCCTCCCGTCTTAACTGTAGAGTGATGGGATTCCAGATGTGCACGTGTGCGTGTGCGTGCGTGCCTGTGTGTGTGGTCGCGCGCGCGCCTGCGTGCTCGAACAAGCGTGTGCGTGTGCACGCGTGCGGAGAGCAAGTTCAGAGGATTAAGTCACCTTCATTGGCCCTCAGAGAGATTAACCGACCTGAGGGGCAGGCTGCTTCAAGTGGCAAAGTCAGTATTTGACCTAAAACAGCCTGCCCTTGAGCCCTGTGGTTCCCATCCCCCACGTGCCAATCGTTCCTAGGTGGCAGAGAAACTGGAGATGCTGAAGAAACAATACGATGAGAAGCTGGCACAGAAGGAGGAACTTCGCAAGAAATCCGAAGAGATGGAGCTGAAGCTGGAGCGAGCAGGAATGTTGGTGACTGGGCTAGCGGGTGAAAAGGCCCGATGGGAAGAGACTGTGCAGGTAAGATGATAGGTTGTCACAGTGGCTGCTCTCCCACGCCACTCGAGTCTTCATGTCCTCTGAGAGACTGTGGTTGGGGAAAACAAGGGCACATGGCTGTAGGAAATGAGAGGATAGATCCCTCCCCTTCTCACGTTTGATGAGATTGTATAGGGAATGGTATCCTGACCAAGAAGGATGGGTTCCATAAGGGAACTGGAAGGCACACTAGACCTCTTGGTTAACAGCTTGTCTTCCTGATTGATAAGAAACAGGGGTCATCTTGTCTCTATCTCACTGAATTCCTGGCTCCCTGCAAGGGTCAGATCTTATCAGTGGATAATTAGTATACACCTTGCTGTCAGAGCCCAGGACTCCAGAGTGATTGAGTTCCAAGCCTGCAGGGGTTTAGAAAGGGGAGACAAGCTTTGATCTAGACCAGAATCAAAAGAGCAAAGGAGACTGTCTTCCAAAACATTCCAACCCGGCTTATCTCCAAAGGTCTGAGGCCCCAGGCGCTTACACCTCTCTCTCCCTGTACACCAGGGCCTGGAGGAGGATCTGGGTTACCTGGTGGGTGACTGTCTGATTGCAGCTGCATTCTTGTCCTACATGGGACCCTTTTTGACCAACTACCGAGATGAGATTGTCAACCAAATCTGGATCAAGAAGGTGAGAAGGGCCTAGGGTTAGGGAAGCACTTAAGCACTTGGGATGTGCAGGCAAGAGACAGAGCTGCTGGACTCCCGCTGAAATTTTCGGTTCTTCTCACCTCAGATCTGGGAGCTTCAGGTTCCCTGTTCACCTCGATTTGCCATTGATAACTTCCTGACCAATCCCACTAAAGTCCGGGACTGGAACATCCAAGGGTTGCCCTCAGATTCCTTCTCCACTGAGAATGGCATCATCGTCACCAGGGGCAACAGGTGAGAGCAGAGCAGGGGAGAGAGAGGCAGGGAAAAAGCAGAGCCTGTCTTTTGACCAGGGCTTCCTCTTTCAGGTGGGCCCTCATGATCGATCCTCAGGCCCAAGCCCTCAAGTGGATTAAGAACATGGAAGAAAACCAGGTATTAGGCTGGCCAGTTGGCTGGACTGCCCCAGGAGAGTCCCAAGCCTAGTCTTTTCTCAAGGTCCTGCCCTTGGCTCTTGTGGTCCTCCATGCTGCTCTCATCTGTTCATCCATTCCCTTCCTCTCTAGGGCCTTAAGATCATCGACCTGCAGATGCATGATTACCTTCGAGTTCTAGAACATGCCATCCAGTTTGGCTTTCCAGTGCTACTCCAGAACGTGCAGGAGTATCTGGACCCCACGCTTAATCCAGTGCTCAACAAATCTGTATCTCGAATTGGTCAGAGCCTAGGTTTATTGTGGGCTGGTCCTAGAGACAGTAGGGTGGAAAGTGGGGGCTCTTTTGGGCTGCATCCCATGAATTAGGCCTCAGTGAAGCCTTTAGGGCAGGCTGAGTCATGTGCCTAGGTGTAAGAGGAGAATGAGGCAGCCTTGACCCTTGACCCTCCCTCGGATGCAGGTGGTCGGATTCTGATGCGCATTGGTGACAAGGAGGTGGAATACAATCCCAATTTCCGTTTCTACCTCACCACCAAGCTCTCCAATCCCCACTACAGTCCAGAGACCTCGGCTAAGACCACCATTGTCAACTTCGCTGTAAAGGAGCAGGTAGATGGGGGGGCTGAAGCTAGGCTGAATCAGGAAAGGCTGGATAGTCTGGAAGAAACCCAGAAAAGGCCAAACTTGAATGGGGCAGTGGAGGAGGAGGTCTTGGGAAGTCTAAAAGTGTGGTGGGGTAGAAGCCATAGGAGGGGACCCTTACCCCGAGTCTTGACCTCCTCAGGGCCTGGAAGCCCAACTGCTGGGCATTGTGGTTCGGAAGGAACGACCGGAGCTGGAGGAACAGAAGGATTCCCTGGTCATCAACATTGCAGCGGGAAAGAGAAAGCTCAAAGAACTAGAGGATGAGATCCTGCGGTGAGAACATCATCCCTGCCCCCCCCCCAGCCCCCCCCCCCCCCGCCACATCTCTCCGAGGGGCATCCAACCAGCCTACCCACACTCACAACTAACATCCTAGAGGGCCAAGAGTCTTCAAATGCCTTGATCATGTGCCTCTCGGCTTCCTCTAGCTTGTTGAATGAGGCTACAGGTTCTCTGCTAGATGACGTGCAGCTGGTAAATACCCTTCAGACCTCCAAGATAACGGCCACGGAGGTGACGGAGCAACTGGAGACCAGTGAGACCACAGAGATCAACATTGACTTGGCCCGAGAGGTGAACTCGTGTATCCTCCAGTCCGGTCCCTGACCAGCTACCAAGAAGCAACTTAGATCATGTTCGCTTGAGACCCCTTCCTCCCTGAGCTCTTGGTTGTGCCTGCCCCTCTATAGCCCTCTTTTTGACCCCTACAGGCCTACCGTCCATGTGCCCAGCGGGCCTCAGTGCTGTTCTTCGTGCTCAATGACATGGGCCGCATTGACCCCATGTACCAATTCTCGCTGGATGCCTACATCGGCCTCTTTATCCTCAGCATTGACAAGAGCCATCGAAGCAATAAGCTGGAAGACCGAATTGAATATCTGAATGACTACCATACCTATGCTGTCTACAGGTCTGATGACCATGCATGAAAAAAGCAGGGGACCAAGTGGCTGGCTGAAACTTCTCTTGTTCTTTGTAGCATGGTGCCACTCCAGTGGTGGTGTTAAATACAAATTTGGGGGGCAGGGGGTTGGGAAAGAGCTCAATGGGTAAATTCCTTGCTGTGGGAAGCACAAAGGCTTGACTTCAGATCCCATGCACCCACATCGAAAACTGGGTGCAAGCTGAGTAGTGCTGCACGCCTTTAATCCCAGCAGAGGCAGGGGATCTTTATGAGTTCAAGACTGACCTGGTCTACAGAGCAAGTTCCAGGACAGCCAAGGCTACACAGAGAAAAACCCTGTCTCACCGCCTCCCCAACACCCCCCTCCCCCCAAAAACCCCTAACAACCAACCGACAAACAAAAGCTGGGTCAGTGCTATGTGCCTGTACTCCAGCACTGGGGCAGTAAGACAAGGTGCCTGAACCAGTCCAGGCAGCCAGTCTAGCTGAACTGATGTGCTCTAGGTTCAGTGAGAGATCCTGCCTCAAAAAATAAAGTGGGGAGCAACTGAGGAACATTAATCACCCTCTGTTTCTCTACATGTGCTGTGCATACATGTGCATCCACCACCACACAGATCTGCACACACACCAATACCACCTGCCCCTAGGTTGGGATTCAGGAGCTCTGGGGCAGAGTCTGTGACTCTACACCTTTACTCAGCTTCCAGCGAGCTGTTGATCCTGGTCTGTTTGATCTTTCATTTACTTTTTAAAACTTCCATTCATTTACTAATTACCTGTGGTGGACAGCTTGCACATGCTTCAGCACATGTATGCCACAGCAAGCTTGTGAAGATTAGTGGACAGGTGATGGGAGTCCATTCTCTTTTTCCAACCTGTGGGCTCCAGGGATCAAATTCAGGTCACCAGGCTTGGCAGCAAGCTCCTTTAGCTGCCGAGCCACCAGGGCAGCCTGTGGACCACATTTTGAACAGCAGAGTACTTCTCTTCCTGGACTCCTCTACAGACCCCTCAAGTCCATTTTGTTTTAGGTCAAACCTGTGATTCACCCTCTTTTACCAGGGTCCTCATTGAACGGCACAGCTACCAACCCATGTCACACCCATGCCATCCCACACCCATGTCACAACCACACCCTGTCACACCCACACCAAGTCCTAAACCAGGAGTTACTCTAATTGACCAGCTCCAGGCAGTTGCTGGGTTCTATGCATAGTTCTGATCCCTTCTCCCTCCCTGCCTGCCCACCAGGGCTGGGCCTTTGGGCATATTTTCACAGGAACTGCACAGCATCTCCCCCGCCCCCCATGGGTTACCCTGCCCGTGTCTCTCCTAGTATGTTATCCAGTTGTTGGTGTCTGTCCGACTACCAGGCATGAATCTGACCCTGTTGTCTTAAACTTTTTAGTGGCTGTCATATGTTGAGGGATCCCCCAAACCCTCTGTGATCTGACCTCCACCTGCCCCAGTTTCCCACCAGCTGCCTGGGTAGCACTGCCAACTCTCACCCTGTGCTCTTTCCCACTGGGCTTTCCTTGTGCTGTGAGTCCTTCCTGGAACACTCAGTTCCTCCTCTCATGTCACTGGATAATCCCTACACACCTCAAGACACCTGCTCTCAGGATCAGACACAGCTGGGCACCATGCCTTCCATTCCCTTGACATCACTTTGAGCTCATCATGAGTGCATCTGGGTCCCTGTGTCAGAGCTCGAGGCCTCCCTGCTGAGCCATGACTTCCTCAAAGACCTAGACTATACCTTACTTATCTGTGTCTTCACGAGTGCCAAGCAACATAGAGAATAATCAATGGTTTTTTGTTTGTTTGGTTGGTTGATTGGTTTTTGGTTTTTTGAGACAGGGTTTCTCTCTGCATAGCCCTGGCTGGCCTGGAACTCTCTCTGTAGACCAGGCTGGCCTCGAACTCTGAAATCTGCCTGCCTCTCTGCCTCCCAAGTGCTGAGATTAAAGGCGTGTGCCACCACTGCCCGGCCAATGTTTTTTTTTTTTTTTCTTTCTTACTATTCCAATGTTTTGTTTTTTAATGGAACTAAATGCCTACTTATGGATGAACACTGGGAAAACTCAATCTCTCAAGGCCCCTGAGTCCTTGGTTGTTTCCAGGAGGTTTGGGTTAGGTGCTGGCTACAGTCCTTCTGTGTAAGGCACCATGTGAGCTTTATACACTGAGTATCTGTGTGGGCATCTCACCTCACAACTCTCCACCCCCTCCATCTTCCCTGTCCTTTTCTCTCAGATATACCTGCCGAACCCTTTTTGAGCGCCACAAGCTTCTGTTCAGTTTTCACATGTGTGCCAAAATCCTGGAGACGTCTGGCAAGCTCAACATGGACGAGTACAACTTCTTTCTTCGTGGGGGTGTGGTGAGTTGTCAGCACTTCCCAGCATGGGGGTCACAGTGAGGATGACAGGATGCATGGTGAGGACTCCAGAGTTCGAGCACAGAATTGAAGGCTTCCCAGTAATCTACAGAAAGCAGAGCCAAGAACACAAGGAGCACCTGGGGGAGTGGGGCTGACTTGTCATGTGACTCCTGGTACCTACTGCAAGTTAATCTTCCAGACACCTCTTACATGAGACCCAGGTATACTTGGCTCTCTTCCTTAAAAGTAGTAGTAGTAGTAATAATAATAATAATAATAATAATAATAATAATAATAAGAAGAAGAAGAAGAAGAAGAAGAAGAAGAAGAAGAAGAAGAAGTAGTCGTAGTCGTAGTCGTAGTAGTCTTAGTCAGGTGAGCACTTGGGAGGCAGAGGCAGGTGGATTTCTGAGTTCAAGGCCAGGCTGGTCTACAGAGTGAGTTCCAGGACAGTCAGGGCTACACAGAGAAACCCTGTCTCAGGAAAAAAAAAATTAAGAAAGAAAGAAAGTCAGGTGAGTTTCATGTACTTATAACCCCAGCAGTATGGAGAAGGTTGAAGACAGATGGTCGGGATCCCAGGAGCTTACCACACCTGCCTAGCCTAGCCTAGCCTAGCCTACCTAGCCTGTCCTAATTGGCCAGCCTCCAGTTCAGGGAGAGATCCGATCTCAAAGGAAGAAGTAGAGAGCAATAGAAGAAGACACCCAACCTCATTCTCTGGCCTCCACATACTTGCACACTCATTTGCACGTACCAGAGACACATACACCACACACATATGCATGTGCACACACACCAAAGGGGGAAAAACTCCAGATTTTCATTTAAAAGCACAAGCATATGAACAGATGGGAGGGGTGTGCCAACAGTGGGTTTGGAACTATTTCTGCCACTAAACCACCAGAGGGCATCAGCTTCCTAAACTTCGACTGTTATGTTATGGGGGGGTAATGCCACCCCCACCCATCCATTCCTCAGTAAAGGTAGCTTTGCATCCATCTTAGATTCCCGTCTCTGTCTCCTTATTCAGCGCGCACGCACACACATGCACACACACAGCAGGAAGGGAGATAACCTAAAATACATTTTATTTATAATTAAAACATAGCAATTATACAGTCTTATTGGGTATAGCACCACTTAATTTTTTTTTTCTTTTTTTAAGATTAGGCTCTTTATAGCTCAGGCTAGCCTAAAACTTACTCTATAGCCTAGGCTGACCTTGAATTCTTAGTAGTTCTCTTGCCTAGCCTGGCACCTGGGTGCTTTGGTGACAGGCACCATGCCTGGCTTGCTATGAGGTATTTCAGTATCAATACACACATACATACGTGTGTGTGTGCATGCGTGTGTGTGATGACCAGATCATTTTTCATTTTAGGAACCTCCTTTTGAGGGTTCCAGGCATCTTGTCTCTTTTCCCCAAGGTTCTGGATCGGGAGGGCCAAATGGACAACCCATGTACTAGTTGGCTGGCAGATGCCTACTGGGATAACATCACAGAGCTGGACAAACTGACCAACTTCCACGGGCTCATGAACTCCTTTGAGCAGTACCCTCGGGACTGGCACCTGTGGTATACCAACTCTTCCCCAGAGAAGGCCATGCTGCCAGGTGCTGGGCTGCCAGCCTCTGCCTCTTTGGAGCCTGTTTGACCTTCCCTTTATCCACCCCACCCCCAAACCCCATACAAATGCCGCCCTTGAAGATTCCCCACAGTTCAGATTCAGTTCTTCCAGACTCACTCTCAGGACTGTTGTCCTCTCCAGGTGAGTGGGAGAACGCGTGCAATGAGATGCAGAGGATGCTGATTGTCCGCTCCCTGCGCCAGGACCGAGTGGCTTTCTGTGTTACGTCCTTCATCGTGTCCAACCTCGGCTCTCGATTCATTGAACCACCTGTGCTAAACATGAAATTGGTCCGTGGTTCTGCCTTCTTGCCCTGTACACAGCCCAGCTGCCCCTGCCTTTTCACCCCCTGCTGGAGCTTCCTGACACCACCCCTGTGCTTCCAGGTGATGGAGGACTCTACCCCGAGATCCCCACTAGTATTCATCCTGTCTCCCGGTGTGGACCCCACTAGCGCTCTGCTTCAGCTGGCAGAGCACACAGGCATGGCCCATCGTTTCCATGCCCTGTCCCTGGGCCAGGGTCAGGCCCCCATTGCTGCTCGGCTCCTTCGAGAGGGTGTGAATCAAGGTTAGTATCCCTCTTGGTTAGGTTGCTATTGCTGTGATGAGACACCGTGGCACTCACAATTTCATATATGTATGTATGTGTGTATATATATACATATATATATATATATACACACATACACACACACACACATACATAACACACACATATCATTTTTTTTTTTCATCAAAAGCAGTAAGGGCAGGAACTAACACAGGGCAGGAACCTAGAGGCAGTAAGGGCAGGAACTCACACAGGGCTGAAGCAGAGGCCATGGAGGGGTGCTGCTTACTGGCTTGTCCATCATGACTTGCTCAGCCTGCTTTCTTATAGCACCCAGGAGCATCCTGCCCATGTGTGACCCTACCCACAATGGGCTAGGCCCTCCCCCGTCAATCATTAATAAAATACTCTGCCAGCTTGCCTACAGCCAGATCTTATGGAGGCATTTTCTCAGTTGAGGCTCCCTCCTCTCTGATGACTCTAGCTTATGTCAATTGATGAAAAACTAGCCAGCACAGTGTCCATCTTTCCTGTCCACTTCTCATCCCCAGTCCGCTTCCCAGGAACCTCCCAGCCCCAGCCCCAGCCCCAGCCCCAGCCCCACTACTGTGAATTCAGTTCCTGCTTTGCTAGAAATCCCAGAAATAACATTGGACATCTAACACCAGCTCCACTTCCTTGCAGGACACTGGGTGTTCCTGGCAAACTGCCACCTATCACTGTCTTGGATGCCTAATCTGGACAAGTTGGTGGAGCAGCTGCAGGTGGAGGACCCTCACCCTTCCTTCCGTCTGTGGCTCAGCTCTAGCCCTCACCCAGACTTCCCAATCTCCATCCTGCAGGCCAGCATCAAGATGACCACAGAGCCACCAAAGGTAGAGTGGCCACAGAGCCGAGATCGCCTGTGCTGTAGTTTGCCTTCTCAGCACCAAAGAAAGGTCCCAGCCTTAAGGACAACAGCCTCGGCCGGCTGGGCAGTGGTGGCACACTGCCTTAAATTCCAGCACTCTCGGAAGGCAGATACAGGCAGATTCGAGGCCAGCCTGGTCTGCAGAGTGAGTTCCAGGACAGCCAGGGCTACACAGAGAAACCCTGTCTCGACAAAAAAAAAAAAAAAAAAAAAGCCTCTGAGTTTGGTTGTTTCCTAAAACCCCCAGCTCCCTTCTGGGTGTCAGATTTCCAGGACACAAGGACAGAAACATTTCTTTCTTTTTTCTTTTCTTTTCTTTTCTTTTTGAGACAGTGTTTCTCTGTGTAGCCCTGGCTGTCCTGGAACTCACTCTGTAGACCAGGCTGGCCTCGAACTCAGAAATCCGCCTGCCTCTGCCTCCTGAGTGTTGGGATTAAAGGCGTGCACCACCACTGCCCAGCTATAGCTTGCTTATTTGGGTAGCCTTTTTTTTTTTTTTTTTTCTCAGTTAAGATTAAAATCCCTTTTTTGCCAGTTTATAAAAGACATAGAGACAGGTCTAAAGAGATGGCCCAGTGGTTAAGAGCATTGGCTGTTTCTTTCCCAGCAGTCACAGGGAAGCTCACAGTCATTCCAGGGGATCTATCACCCTTTTCTGGCTTCCTGGGGTGCTGCATGCATATGCAGCACAGACTTACACGTGCAGGCAAACAGTCTCATAAAATACAAATAAGGATTGCTAACAATTTCAAACAAGATCCAGGTGGTAGTGGTGCACTCCTTTAATCCCAGCACTTGGGAGGCAGAGGCAGGTGGATCTCTGAGTCTGAGGCCAGCCTGGTCTCAGACAGCCACAATGACATAGAAAAACCCTGTCTTGAAACACAAACAATAAAATTGTTTTAAACACAAAATCCACACACAGAGGCCACTCTTTGGAATACACACAACAGATAAACACTGTTTGAACATCCTCATCCATCAGGGCCATCTACCTCCTAAATACTGGGATGAAAGGTGTGCACGCCCCACCCACCCTGGCTCCGCCTCCTTTATTAATTGTTGCTCTTTATATGTCAGGATCTAGTCCTTGGTTCAGCTTTTCTCATTCTCCATCGTCGCTTGAACTTCATGGGGAAAAGTCCTCTTCCTGATCAAGCATTTCTACCTGCTGTACCATCACTGTGAATTCCTAAAAAAAATGGTGTTGGCTCCCTCATTCATTAGGTTCTTATCCCACTTTTGCCTTGGATAACACTATCTGGGTTTTTTTTTTGTTGTTGTTGTTGTTGTTGTTGTTTTGTTTTTGTTTTTTTAACATATTCATTGTTAAAATAGATGCCAAGAAAGCCTGAGGCTTTGGATCCCTTCTCCTCCTCCCCCCCCCCCCCCCCCCCCCCGGAAGAAATGTAAAGTTGACCTTTTTATTTTTTAAATGAGGCAGGGTCTCCTGCAATCCAGGCTGTCCTTGAACTCGAATAAAATTACAGATAATCTTGAATACCTGATCCTCCTGCTTCAGGAATGTGCTGTCAGGAATGTGCCGCTCTAGGGTGTGCCTTTAAGCCTGGCTGTTTTACACTTTTTTTCTGCCATCAAAAGTATTCTGAAAGCCAGGTGAGGTGGCACATGCATTTGATCCTTGCATTCATTTGGGGGGCAGAGGCCTTTGATCCCAGCATTCAGGAGGCAGAGGCAGGTGGATCTTTGTGAGTTTGAGACCAGTCTGGTCTACAAAGGAAGTCCAGAATGGCCAGGTTTATGTGGAGAAACCCTGTTTCCAAAACAAAACAAACAAAATGACATTTTCAAAATGTCAAACATCCCATAAATCTGTCACTAATATAACAAAAATCCTGTCCCCCTCTTTCTGAACAAGATTGGGAATTGAACTCAAACAGACCATGCTTAATGCTCATTCTATCTCTTAGCTATCTACTTCAGTATCATTTCATTTATTTATCTATCTTTACTTATCGGTGTTCGGGTGCATTCTGGTGCCAGAGGGAAAAAAGAGAGTAGAGGAGAGAGAGAGAGAGAGAGAGAGAGAGAGAGAGAGTGTGTGTGTGTGTGTGTGTGTGTGTTTATGCCATGGCATGAGGTTTAGATGTCAGAAGAAAATGGCGGTGCAAGAGTCAGCTTTGAACTGCCGCTCTGTGTGCCAAGACTGAATTCAGGTTATCAGCTTGGTGCCAAGCCCCTTTACCCACTGAACCATCTTGTTGGCCCCTTTTCTTTGACAAATCACTTCTTGGGCCTCATCTCTTAGCTAAGCCTATGAGAGATTTCCAAGAAAGCCTCCTCTCTGTTGCAGATGTGGGTCCTTCCCACCATCTGATAAACCTAGTGAGTGAGAATGGTCAGGGCTTACCTGTTGGAGCTGGGTTACCGGAGCTTGTGAGAGAAGTTGGTAGGAGAAGGCATTTGCTGTCCAACCTAGATTTAATCCCCTAGACCGACGGGGTGGATGTAGAGAACCGGCTCCTGTCAAGTGTCTTCCACACCTCAAAAAGCGGATCTCTGAGAATGGCCTTGAGTTTCTGATTTTCCTGCCCCACTTCCTGAGGGCTGGGGTCACAGGCCGCTGGTACCACCCGTAACTGCAGGTTTATGCATGCTTGCCAAACACACATAATCCTAGCAATCATCTGTAAATTCAAGGCCAGCCTAAGTTACAAAAGAAGACTCTCTTGAACAAAAATAAGCTGGGGGGTGGGGGGTGGGGTGGCTCACAGAAGCAGGAGGATCTCTAAGTGTTCAGGGCCAGCCTGGTCTACAGGCTACAGCCACCATGGCTACACAGTGAAGCCATGTCTCGAAAGTAAAATAAAATTAATAATAATTTAAAAAGCCAGGTGGTATTGTCAAATGCCTTTGATCCCAGCATGTGGGAGACAGAGATGGCAGATTTCTGAGTTCAAGGATAGCCTGGTCTACAGAGAGAGTTCTAGAACAGCCAGAGCTACACAGTGAAACCCTGTCTCAAAAAGCAAAAAAAAAAAAAAAAAAAAAAAGGGGTGTGGTGGTGGTGGTGAGGTGGCAGCAGTGGCAGTGGCAAACTAGGGACTGGAGAGATGGCTCAGTAGCTAAGAACACCTGTTCCACTTGTAGAGGACCTGGGCTCAATTCCCCGACACCCACACGGTGGCTCACAAGCATCCTCACTCCAGTTCCAGGATATCCAGAGCTGCTTCTGACTTCCACAGGAACCAAGCACGTGCGTGATGCCCATTACACACGCAGGCAAAACATTCACGCACAAAATAAAACGAACAAATCTTTTCAAAGTGATGATTTCACTTTGAAAAAATACATAGAACAGAACGTTCACAATTTCTTTGAAAGGTCTTTTGTCTATCTTGCCACCCCTCCAGACCCAGAAGCCACTGTCTGAATGTTGTAATTTTCTTTATAATCTTGACACAAAACAATGTGTCACAAATACAACCATACCATATGGTTTCTGTTCTCACCAAGTGCTGTGGACTTGACTTTCATCCTGTACCTCATACACTGTGGCCTTAATACACATCCTGATCTTCCCAGTGATGTGTTTTATGGCTTAAGGCTTGTCTTGTCTTTTTTTTTATATATTTATTTTTTGAGACAGGGTTTCTCTGTGTAACAGCCTTGTCTGTCCTAGAACTCACTCTGTAGATCAGGCTGGCCTCAAACTCACAGAGATCCACCTGCCTCTGCCTCCTGGGTGCTGGAATTAAGGGCTATGCTTCCACCTCCTTTTGTTTGTTTGCCTTTCCTTTTCTCCTTTTGCCATGTAGCCCAGGCTGGTCTAGAGCTCATGATCCTGTATGTATGCATATAATCTCAGACTGGCAGTATAGCTCAGTGGTAGAATATTTTCCTGGCATGAACAAGTCTTTGAGGTTCAATCCCCAGCATTGGAGTAAAACAAGTAACAATGAAACACTAACTGTACTTTATCCATACTTTCTGGCACTCGCAAACTAAATTGGCTCTTTCATCAAGGGCATCATGATTGAGAGTTTAACATGGAGAAAGGGCTGGGTTCTGTGGCACCTATCTGTCATCCTAGCACTGTCAAAAAGTGTGAGTTCCAGGCCCATCTGCTCTACATAGCAATTCCAGGCCATCCAGAGCTACACAATGAGAACTTGTCTCCTAAAAAAGAGAGGAAGGGGCTGAGGATGTAGCTCAGTGGCAGTCATGATACCCCACATACGGAAACCCAAGGTTCACTGTCCAGTACTAGCTCCCCTCAAATGACTGATGGTGGTGGTGGCGGTAAGGGAGGGAGAGCATAGGATTACTAGCGGCATACACACTCAGTATGGAAAGGTCCCACCCTGTGAATGAGCATCCATCTGGGGATGCAGAGCAGAGGCTAGTGGTGCTCAGCTTCCTTTTCCTCCTCCAGCCAGGGCCTCTGTGCAGAGCCTCCCCCACAACTGCCCCCATGTGATGCTGCTCATGGCAGGGTTGAGCACGTGACAAATATTCACCCTGTAGTTCCTTGTCCTCAGGGTCTAAAGGCCAACATGACGCGTCTGTATCAACTGATGACAGAGGCACAATTTACTCACTGCTCCAAACCTGCCAAGTATAAGAAGTTGCTGTTTGCTCTCTGCTTCTTCCACTCCATATTACTTGAGCGCAAAAAATTCTTACAGCTTGGCTGGAATATTATTTATGGCTTCAACGACTCTGACTTTGAGGTTTGTGCTCACCGGGGGTGGGGGTGGGGTCTCCCCTGCCAGCCCTTTCTCCTCATACTTCATGCCCCATGACTTTTTTGTGGGAAGATTGGCTGCCAGGAAGCTGATGTTAAATCCCCACTAGGAGAGTTCTTGCCATAACTATGTGGTGGTTGAGGGCTTCTGTTGGTACTGCACACAGGTGTCAGAGAACCTGCTGAGCCTCTATCTGGATGAGTATGAGGAGACACCCTGGGACGCACTCAAATACCTCATTGCTGGTGTCAACTATGGGGGACACGTCACGGATGACTGGGATCGGCGCCTGCTCACTACCTATATCAATGATTATTTCTGTGATCTGAGCCTAACAACTCCCTCCTACCGGTGAGGGAGGGGGTAACACTTTGGTGAAGGGGGGTAGCACTGAGTAAGGGGTGCAAGGGAATAGGCAAACCAGAGGCCAGGGTTGAGTGGTGTGTATGTGTGTGTGTGTGTGTGTGAGTGTGTGTAATTTGTGAAGTTGGAAGGCAGAGCTCTAGTTGGGACCATGAACTGGCTGTACAAATGGGAATGCCCTGAGACTAGGGTCTAGGCTCGGTGTGGAAGTTCAGATCCTGCAATTTGCTGATTCTCTGCTGTGGCTGCCCAGGTTGTCTGTACTGGACACTTATTACATCCCGAAGGATGGGGGCTTGGCCTCTTACAAAGAGTACATCAGCATGCTGCCTAGTATGGACCCCCCTGAGGCCTTTGGCCAACACCCCAATGCTGACGTGGCCTCCCAGATCACCGAGGCCCGGACCCTCTTTGAGACCCTGCTTTCTCTGCAACCCCAAATTACACCCACCAGGGTTGGTGGCCAGAGCAGAGAAGAGAAGGTAGGAAAGAGGATGTCCCGGGGAGAGGGCATGCTGAGGAAGAGCAGCCTAGCCCCCAGCTTCTGCCTCCCTAGGTCCTAGAGTTGGCTGCTGATGTGAAGCAGAAGATCCCTGAGATGATCGACTACGAGGGGACCCGAAAGTTGCTGGCTCTTGACCCCTCCCCTCTCAATGTGGTCCTCCTGCAGGAGATCCAGAGATATAACAAGCTGATGAAAACCATCCTGTGAGGAACACTGTAGAATGTGGGAGGGGAAGGAGAAAGGCCCCTGCTCATGGCCAGGATGGCCCTCCCAGGCTTGTACTTCTTTAATTCCCACCTCCTTCCACTCAGGTTCTCACTGACAGACTTAGAGAAGGGCATCCAGGGCCTCATCGTCATGTCGACAAGCCTGGAAGAGATTTTCAACTGCATATTTGATGCTCATGTCCCTCCACTCTGGGGAAAGGCAAGCTCCCACAGCTGTCAGTCCTAACCCTGAACCTCTTCTTCACTCCACTCTCTGGAGGCAGATCGCAGACTTCAAAGAGCCTGAGGTTCCAATCTAGACAGGTTCAAGGTGTTGAGATCTGGCTCTGCCATTCACTGCCTGCAGACCTTAACTTACAGATGTCGTCACATTAATTTCTGCAAGGATAGTTCAAGGATCCCCACCCCTCTGCCCCAATACTGTGCATGGTACTCAATAAGTACCTGGTCACGGCAGAGCAGGCATCCTTCATTCAAAACTCGGAAATATGAGACTTTCTGAGTGCCAAGCACAATGCTCAAAAGGTTTCAGATTATTAATTTTCAAAGTAGGGATCCTCAATCAGTAGTCTATGCAAATATTCCATAAACACCCTGAAAAACCCATGAGAAATCTGAAACTCTTCTGGCCCTGTGCATTTTGGATAAAGGACAATCTTTCTTTCTTTCTTTTTTTCTTTCTTTTTCATTTTTCGAGACAGGGTTTCTCTGTATAGCCCTGGCTGTTCTGGAACTCACTCTGTAGACCAGGCTGGCCTCGAACTCAGAATCTGCCTGCCTCTCTGCCTCCCAAGTGCTGGGATTAAAGGCGTGTGCCACCACTGCCCAGCTAAAGGATAATCTTGTAGTGATATTATTATTAATAAGTAGCTGCCATTTTATGCTTTTTCCCCTGGGAGTTAACTTTTGGTGAGCTTTGGCTAACTAGTCGTCCAGTGGCTGATGCCCCAGGTTAATACTGATAGGAAAGCATCACGGACAGAGGGGGCACACGCACTTCTTCCTTTCTCAGGTATATCCCTCACAAAAACCTTTGGCGTCATGGACCCGGGACCTGGCTGTCCGAGTGGAACAGTTTGAAACGTGGGCCAATCGAGCCCACCCTCCTGTACTCTTCTGGCTGTCTGGCTTCACTTTCCCCACTGGCTTCCTCACTGCGGTACTGCAGTCTGCAGCTCGCCAAAACAACGTGAGCGTCCAGAACCCGGAGGCAGAGGCGGGCTAGGAACGTTGTATTGGTTCTCTTCCTTGAGGGCCTCCTTCATTGTCGCCTTCAATCCACAGATTTCAGTGGACAGCCTCTCTTGGGAGTTTATAGTTTCCACTGTGGACGACAGCAACCTGGTGTATCCACCCAAGGTGGGAGTCGGATGAGCTCAGGATGAGGAGGGAAATGCAAGAAAAAGTGGGAAGTTACTCGGGGGACAGAGGAGTTAGGTCAAAAGTATTGTCAACTTAGGTCTTTCCCCCAACTCTTGACTCGATCTCTCTCCAGGATGGCGTCTGGGTTCGGGGTCTGTACCTGGAGGGTGCTGGCTGGGACCGAAAGAACTCTTGTTTAGTAGAGGCAGAGCCCATGCAACTGGTCTGCCTCATGCCCACGATCCACTTCCGTCCAGCAGAGAGCCGAAAGAAAAGTGCCAAGGGTGGGAAACAGTCTCCTCCTCATCTCTTGTTTGGATACTAACCCATCCTCTCTGCCCCAGTCCCCAAATGCACCTGCTCTGATCTTCCGGGCTCCAGACTCTGACTTCTTTTCTTCTCCCCTAGGCATGTACTCCTGTCCCTGTTATTATTACCCCAACCGGGCAGGCAGCACAGATCGAGCCTCCTTTGTTATAGGCATCGATCTCCGATCTGGAGCCATGACGTCTGATCACTGGATTAAGAGGGGCACTGCTCTACTGATGAGCCTGGACAGCTGATGAGCCCTTCTTTTCTGCTTGAGAGGGTCGAAAGCCCTAGGACCTTGAACTAAAGCTGGATCTCTCAGGCTTTGATCTTAGCTGAATCCAGCATATAATGACACCCTGACGGTACCTAGTGGCGCTAGCGGTGAAGGTGGAAGACTTGTATTGGAGCCCAGCACAGTAAAACACGTGCAAAACCATGCCCCAAGTCTCTCAATGGAATGATGGTGTTTTAGTGTGTGTTGGGGGTGGAGGAAACCGGAGGAAGGGCGGGAAGCTGAGACTTACTACTGGTAAGGAGCTGCTATAGCCAGAACTGAAAGAGGGAAGTGGGGTAGCCTCTAGAAGAGGTGTGGCCTTGAACTACTTGCCCGCCAGGCCTAAAGGAGGTGTGACTATATCTCCAGGAAAGGATTTGAGTAGGCGGTGCGAGGCTTGCTTTGGAAGTGCGCGGGATCCAAATGGAATAGAGATTTGTCAGGTAAGGGTCCAGGATGGGCTCTTAACTAAGCCTTGCAACCCTTACTCGGAATTCTTATCTGACACTACAGCTGAGGAGAGCAGGACCTAGGGTAGGGCGGAGCCGGAGAGAGGGACTACGGAGCCGAGGGGCGGGACCACGAGTCGGGGGCGGGGTTGTGGAAGGGGGCGGGGGCGGGTGTTTGTGTTGGAAAATCAAACTGCGCCACGGGGTGGAGCGGCCCCCCCAACCCCTGTCTGGGAGAGGGGGGGCCGCTCGACCCCCGAGAGGCCTTGAGGATCCTGAATATCTGGGACCCCCAGAACCAGGTAATGGGGAGCCGCAGGGACTTTTGGAAAGAAGGAGACCATCTCCTTGCAAGGGGGAGGAGCGGGACGTCAGACTCTCTAGAGAGGTCGGGCTAGGGATGGGCATTTGGGTCTTGGGAAAAGCAGTGGCAAAGTGGGGGCGCAGGACATCCAAGTCCCCTAAAAGAGAACAAGGCAAAAGTAGTGGAAAAACTGTGGTCTTGGGTCTAAAGGTCAAGAGGGCCTAAAAGTAATCCCAGTCCCGCTTGGGATGGGGAATTGACACTAGGGCGGGGCTCAGCGGTCCTGAAGAACAAGACTATAGGAAAGTTTGCGGATAGGTCTAGGGCTAGGGACTGGCCCACTGAGATCAGAAGCGATCAGGCAAGTGAACCTCCTGTTACGGGGCCACTAGAAGGCTCCCTCCAGCTCTTTTCTCCGGGGAGATGTGTATGTATTTTCAACTTTCACCATCCCTCCAGGAGCGGTAGCTTTTCCATTTCACCCCACTCCACCTCACCTTCTGCTCTCAGCCTCGCCTGGTTCATTCCTCTAGACCCCAGTGTCCGTCTTCAGTTCCATAGCCTTCGCTGGGTTCTGGCCCTTTCTCCATGCTGAACCTTTCCCACGTAGCCACGAGATGGCGAAGACGAGACGCCCACTAGAGCTGAGGGCCATGGGGGCTGGGGGATATAGCTGTGACACGCACCTTTCAGAAAGGTGCCCCGAGGTTCACCTTTGCTTGATTCCCTGTCATCTGTCTGGCACCCGCCCCCGGCCCAGGAAACTGTAAGCATATTGGTAAAGAGCAGAAGCTAGGGACAGGGATAGAGACTATGCTTTTTCCGGCTTAGAATAAACAGTGAAGTGGCTTGTGGGTTGAGTTGGTCACTAAACTGCAGATTCGTTTCCGGCTTGCTGTGGCCTGTGATTGTCTTGGGGTGAGGGACTGGAGTGTGGGGAAGGTCGAAGGCAGAATACCCAGTTCCGGGCGATGAGAACTCCCGAGAGAAAAGATGAGAAGTAACTAATTGAGGTCCGATAGGAATAGACCCAGTGGTCGTTCAGAGTAAGGCAGGTCGTATCTCCGTTGCCTGCCAGTGTTGTTTGCTCAGTTGCCAGAGTAACTAGCTAATGAACGTCCACCGCCAGATTCCCAAACTCACTCTCTCCAGTCCAATCCGCTTTAGTGGACGTCGACTACGTCAGGGCCCTAGTGACCAATGGGGAGCTGTTATTATAGAGAGCCTGAAAGAGGGAAAGGGAGGAGGTGTGTGTGTGTGTGTGGGAGGCGGTGGCTATCCAGGATCCGCACGTGCACTCCCACACGCTTCACTCTCTGTACAACCCCTTCCACCGCACGAGCCCAGACAGTCTCTTGCGCCTGCGCAGCGAGTCACCCCCCCCCCCCCCTCAGGTCGTCAGTCTGTGTTTGCAAACTAGTCCAGGGATGTGTTTCTCAACCCCCGAGGGCCCAGACGTCTGGGTGGGTTTGAGCTCTTTTGCCGGGTGTCAACTGTTAATGTCAACCTCTCAAGGGAAGGCCCGCTACCTGTGTTCCCCACTGCCACCCCCAGCTGGCGCCCCACGCTCCCAGGTGGGCTGGGCGGAGCTGTGGTTTCCGGCCCCCCTAGGCTCAGTCGCGGCTTTCCCGAGCTCTAGCTTAGGTTGTTTCCACAAAAGAGAGGGAGTGGGTACAAGCGCCCCTTCCCGAGGTTTAACCCACCCAGGCCTAGCTGCAGTTAGTGACACGGCAGGACACTGTGAGAAGCCCCTTGTGGTCCAGGTGACTTTCTTAGCCAGAGGGTCATCATGCCCACTTTTTTCTTGTAAATTCCTGTTTTTTGATCGGCAAACCAAACCTTCCCTTTCCCTTCCTTAACATTTCCTTCTAGCACGCTCTAGCGTTCTTTACACCTCCCTTGGCTCCTTTCGGGCTGTCTGTCCCCGTCTCCACTCGTCCTTCTCTGCTTCTCCAGAGGGTTATATAACTCTTCCTCTCGGCGTGTCCTGATTTCAACTCCACAGACTCCGCCCTGGAACAGCGCGGGAGGGGCGGGAGAGTTGGGGACCCAGACAGATTCCGGCTGGCGGCCAGCTGGGGCACAAGGGATCCTGCAGATAGCAGACGGAGTCCCGCGGGACTTGGTTTGGTGCCCCATCCTTAGTCTCCCGCCCCTAACCAGGGATCAAGCCCAGAAGAAAGAAGGCACACAGTATTTCCGAGGGGCGTGTCGGGACAGTCAGAAATGTGGGTTGGGAGGTCAAGGCTGGAGGCTGAGAGAAGGAGGCAGGCGAATGACCGGATTCCCTAGGATTAGTTCTGCTGGGGTTAATAGAGATAAAGGCAGGACGCCTGGGTTCCTCCTTCGTCTCCTTTTTGGGTTCCCAGAATTCCTAAAGCTATTTTCTCAGGAAACTTGGCCAGCCAGCAGCTTCTTCGCCCTGGTAGGAGTCAAAGGTCTGTGTTCGAGGTGGCCTGGGATGATGTCACCAGTGCACGTGCCCCGGGACGGTTGCCAGGCAATGCGATCTCCTCCCCTTTCCATTCCCTCCCACCTTTGCCCAGAGTCCCGTTCCAGTCCCGTGCCATCTCTTTCTCCTTCCCTTTTCCTTGGCATTAGCATCCTGCAGGTGGGAAACCCTGGCCTGGAATTTAGTGAGGGGGAGGGGCGCGGGTGTGGTGTGGTGTGAAAGACTTTTCCCCTTTTCTGGCTTGAGAGAATTCTGGGTCTCTTTTTTTTCTTTCTTTCTTTCCTTTTCCTTCCTAGATTGCCATGAAAAACTTCCTCTCCAGTCTCCACTACCACCCCCAACCCCACCCCGTACTCCCTCCCGCGAGCCCTTGGAAGAGTCTCCTGGAAGTCTTTTTACTTTCCCACCTGCTGCATGGCCCAGTGTCATGTTGCCCCTTTCTCATCCTGAGCTGAAGTGGGTGTAGTTGCAAGACAGCTGCCTCTAAGAGAAGAGCTGTATGCGGGTATACACACCAGCTCATCCCTGGTACCCCCTTCACCTCTCACCAAACTGAGAAAACAGGCTGAAAAGTCAAGGTTTTTATCTGTGTAGGTAGGTGGATCAGCTTCTGGTATTGCCCACTTTTGAGAGAGAAAACCAGTGATAGTTATGGCTGCCCTCTGTTAAATCTTGGAGTTGGTGATGGTATTACAGAGTCTTCTTTCATGTGCCTTAGAATTTGGACTGTCGACTCAAACCTGGATTCTAATCCCAGCTCTGCCACTAAATGGGACTTGGAAAGTCACAACCGCTCCGAACCTCCAATCCTTAATCTGGGACATTTAAATATCAATACTTACCTTCTAGCTGATGGGGGGGGCAGTGAAATAATTTATGCAAAGTGGTCGGTATAAAATTAATACCGAGTGAGTGTCACGAAATACATGTTATTACATGGCTAGTTATCATGTGGGTGGACCTGTTCTAAAGTAGCCCTCGCTAGGGATTGGGTAAAGAGTGGAGAATTTGACTACCTGGGAGTGTGTGTTGTGTGTGGGGTGTCAGGGATTAGCATCGACTACTTTATGTACCTTATTTGATGTGGGCTTTAGACAAATTTGTATTGCTTTCTTTAGGCTTATTTTTCCCCTCCTAAAAAAAAAAATAGCTAAGACTATATTCCTTTGGCTGTTAAAATAATTACGTTGTGGCTTGTGATTTTTTAAGCGATACTCTGGTTCCCTCTCATGTTGCTCTCTGGAGCCTTTCATTTTGCAAAGGGACTCCACAGTTTCCCTAGCGGGGACATGGCTAGGCTAAAGGGGTGTGTAAAAGGTTGGGGTGGGTGGGTGGGTGGGTGGAGAGAGACTAGTGGGGGGAGGCTGAGGGAGCGGGTAGTTAAAGGAAGAGACCGGAAGGGAGGAGGAGGGAGCTTGCTGGTGGGGAGGGAGGGGAGGAGGAGGAGGTGGAGGAGGAGGAGGAGGACGAGGAGGAGGAGGAGGGAGGGAGGGGGTTGGGGAGAGCCTGCTACAGTTCTTTGTTTGACTCCGGGACTCAGGGACGGGGAGGAGGAGGGAGGGAGGCAGAGGCTGCAAGCGCCGGGGCAGGCCCAGGAGGCAGAGGAGGGACCGTCTCCCCCGCCCCCCAGTCCCCACTCCCCCCCCTGCTGCTTTCCCCTCCCTACCCGGACTCTGGGGGCACCGCCGGGGGACAGACACCCAGCAGGTAACCCTGGCCTGGCTCTTCCTCCCCCTGTCTGATTTTCTTCCACACCCTCCCGGACGACCCCTTTCCGTCTCCCCGATTTCCCGGGCCTTGCCTTCCCCCCCAGCCCTCCTTGTTCCATTTCTTTGAGTTGGGCTTGTCGCCTGCTGGCTCCGCCACCCTCTGTCTCGTGCAGCCTGACTCCCTTCCCCCCACCCCACAGTGTGTGCTCCCCTGTTCTGCCCGAGGCACCTTTTGGGGTTCTGTCTCGATGTTTCTCAGGCTGCCTTCTTCCGACCAGTCTCTTGGGGCTCTGAGGGAGGAGGGAGTCCTTATCCTTTAATGGCTCCCCCCAGTCTCCCTTGCCCCAGTCTCCTCGTAGCCTTCTCTAGGGGTGAGAGAAAACGGGAATTTGGGGGCCCAATGGAGAGGCAGGGGGGCTATGTGTTGCTGGAGACAGGGGCTGTGAGTGTGTGTGAGGAGGGGGTGGGGATTTGTTAGACACCAGGCTGCCTCTCTGATGTCCCTTTAAATGGCCCTTACATATCTGGGGACTGGGGGGTGGGGTGGGGTGGTGGCAAGCTGCCTGCCTGGGGGGCAGGGCCCTTGGTTTGTCCACACCGTCAGGGGTGGTAATGATTTAAAGGGACAGCCTTGGTGTGGCCACTGCCACCCTGTGCTGGCAGGAGGGGGAGCTGGCAGGCTGTGTCTACAGAGGCTTGGCTGGTGAGCAGGGCATTTGAGGCTGTCTGGGACTGGGCCTGCAGGTCTCCAGTACAGTTACTGTGGCTGGAAAGGTGCAAGAAGGGGTTGACAGCCTGCCCTGAGGGTGCTCACTCTGGGCTTTCTCCAGAACCCCGTGGTTGAGTCCTTTGACTCCATGACCAAGAATCTGAGAGTCTGAACCGTAGGATCTGTGGGTCACCAGGTGGGGGCCACTGGCAGATCTGCAGGCCAGCAGGGTGACCTGGGCACTTTAGAGCTGGCCCTTCAGCTTCCCCTTTTGTTGTTTGGTTCTTTGCACAAGAAGGCCCCAGCCCCTCCTTCTCATGCACATGCCCCCCACCCCCACCCCAGCTGTTGGACAGATGAATTACAGCCTCCTGCTTGGGGCCAAGGCTGGTAAGGGATTAAAGTTCTGAGGTTGGCCCTTTAAATGGCTGTTGGCCCTCCCCCACTCTGGTGTCCAGACACCCATCACACATCCTTCTGACCCCCTTGGTCTGGCCTGGGGCCTCCCTTCTCCCTTGTAGGCTAACCTACCCCACATCCACAAATGCTGTCAAGTGCTGGGTAAGCACCTTAGTCCTGAATTTGCCTCCCTGTCCTGAAGGGTTCCAGCCTCTGGCAGTTTTCTCCAGACGGTCCTAGCCAATCCAGTTTTCTCAGCTTGCAGCTGACCACTGCCCCTTAAGGGCCTTGCTTAGGTCAGAAATAACACTTCCCTGGGGACAGTGTCATCAGCAGCTACAAAAGCTTGCAGTACATTGCATCATGGAGGCCAGAGGCCTAAGTCTCTGGGGCAGGGGGAAAGATGGGGGCTGGAAGGCCAGGAAATGGAGAGGCCAGGTAGAGAGCCCATGTGTTTGAGTCCTGGGGCCAGGGGAAAACACTGGTCCCCAAAGAGTGAGTCTGAGGTGAGAGTTGACTGACGTCTGACCTCTGCTATCAACACCTGAGTCTTGGCCCTGGACTTGTATTAATGATATACCTAGCTCTTTGTATCTAAGGATGGGGAGGGAAGGGAGTGGGCCCCTGTCACCTCCTTGGGCCACATAGAGGAAGAAGGTGATGGGGAAACAGGATATGGCCTTGGAGATGAGATGGAGGGAACCTGCTGCAGAGGCTACTTCCTAGCTCAGGCCCAGAGTCACAGTTCTTGCAGAGAAGGCTCCTCCCTGTTGGGCCCGTTCATCTTGTCTGACCACCTGTGCCACTTGCCAGGACCTGCCTACACCAGCCTAAGAGAACAGGAAGGGTCAGAGTCCAAAAGGTGGTGTTGGCTATATGGTGTTTTGTTAGGGGTGGAGGTAGCAGAAGTGAGGGCCTAGGGTCCACATGCCCTGGGGTCAGAACTAAGGTTGCTTGACAGTAGATGTCCTCTGTAGCTGGACCAGAATATCAGTCCAGTCAGAAGAGGACATGGGTTGGTACTGAGGTGCCACCATATGCTTCCTTACCACCTGAACCATGCTGCTTCCTGAAGGGAAGGTTGGAAGATGGCTTTTTTCCAGGTTGCCATGGAAACTGATTCTCCCATCTCATCTGACCTCTAGAGCCTGGTTTCTCAATGAGGGGGCAAGGAACGAAGGGAACTCCTCTCCCCTGGGAGATCCCACCTCTAACTGAAAATTTTTTTCTTTTAGGTTCCCCCAGGCACCATGTCAGCCTCATAGCAGGACCCACCCCACTGCTGCTGTACCCCATTGCTGGAGTGCTTGTTCCAATGAGACAGTCCACTTCCAACTCCATCTGGTAAGCTTGGCTGCCGAGGGTCACCTCTGTCCTCCATGTCCAACTCTTCACTGCATGTACGAAAATCTTTGCTATGATCTGGCTCATGCCCACTCATCAGAATGGTCCAGTCCAACCCTGAACCTTCCCCCAACATGTGGTGCTTGAATGGTTCAGCCCTCCACATGGGGCTCCCCTCTATCTCCTATGAATGGTTTATCCCTGTACTTCACTACCCACTCCAGCACCTGGAAACCTCTTACCCCACACCCCCAGTGCCACAACTAACTCATTTTCGGACTGAAGAACGCTAGGGCTTGCAGGCTGAATGCAGTTGTGAGGTTACCAGAGGAGTTTCCTTGTGAAGGGAAGGCTTTTTCCCCATTCATATAAAGGGTGTTTAGGAATTGATGTGAGGAGATGTTACACACCACTGCTGTGCAGCTAGCCCATGCCTATCATGGCCGTCTTTGCGTCTCAGCTCCAAGTGCTCTTTGGCCCATTCTCTCCATGATACACTGAAGATTTGCTTTGTGTACCTAATTCATAACTCTGCTGCTTTTCCTCAGACCTTCTGCTTCTGCCAACTCTCTTCCCAAGGTCCTGCTTCATCTCCCTAGTAGAAGGGCATTTTTCTGAAGCTGGAAACCTAAATTCTCTGATTCTTCATTGCTTTTCCCTCATTGCTCATTGAGTTTCTTGAGTAGGACTATTTTTTTCCTATCTGTCCTGTTTAGTATGACGGTTCACACATTGAGGTGCCTTTGTAGATTTGTGTTGAATGAATGTTTTAAGGGAATGTGGTGCTTCACTGCCAAGAAACCTACGGCTTCTGAGATCTGCTGCAGAGCCTCCTACCCACACCTACTCTGGAGGATATGAGACACTTGGGATAGTAACAGAGAGGAAGGCTGGTCTAGGAGGTAGCATGCAAGGATAAAACTGAGGGAGAACAGGTCAGAAGCAGTGTGGAAAATGTAGCTGTGGAAAGCAGCCTAGCTTGTCCGCTCATTTGAGAATGATCTTGGTTGAGTTACCAAGCCTTCCCAAGCCTGCTTTCTTGTTCCCAATTTAGGGCAATCAAGTACCTCCTCTGCCAGGTTTTAGGAAAGAGTTAAAAGGTATATGTAAAAGGGTTGTTGTTTTTTTTTTGTTTTAAAAAAAAAACACAGTTCCTACCATTTGTTAAATGATAGCACTTTCATCATGGTAACTGCAGGAAGCTGTGAGAATGTGGAGGAATGGGGCTGAACTTGATTGAAGGCAGAGCCCCAAATAATTGACTAACCAGGACCACTGACCCAGTTACGTCAGGATGCAGGGGAGTTAAGAGAACCCCTCAAGCCTGCCTCCAATGTTTCCCTGGCTCTGAGAACCTGAAGGCAAACACAGAAGGGCATGTGCATAGACACACGTGATCACAGTGATGCAGAGGCAGACCCAGACAAAAGACTGAGACAGGAGCCAACCAGACACACAGACAAGAGACAGCCTCGCAGAGTCATGTAGACAGGGATAATGACAGGAACGCGCCAGACACAGGCACTGAGACAAGATGAGCAGATATGCAGGTGCAAACAGACACCAAGACCCACACACAGTCGACCCTGTTAGACTATCTGGTGAACACAGCGCCCAGTCAGAGGCAGACACAAACACCCGCAGTGACACATAGCGGGCCAGCGCGCCGGGGCAGCACTGTCACTTCTCGATGGGGGCGGGGAGGGGCCGGCGGCGGGGGAAGGCTAGGAAAGGGAATCCCGGGCGGGCGGCCTGCCCGGGTGGCTGAGTCACTGCGGAGCCTCAGCCCGCGGCCCTCCCTCTCCCACCGGCTCTCCCAGGTGAGAAGCTAGCCGGTAACTTAGTAGCTTCCGCCATGGCGAAAGAAGACTGCGAAGGAATGGGACCCGCGGGGGTCGGTCCTGGATCCGCCCCATCTTCGAGCCGGTGCGTGCTGGCTAAATGCATGTTCAGGAAAAATCGGTCTGTGGGGTCTGGTGTCTTTGGTCGTCCAAGGTCTGCTTGCGGGTCGCAGGTCTCGTGCCAAGCGTCCCTCTTATACCCCGCGCTCCGTGAGCTGCGTAGAGGGGCGCTTCTGACCCAAGCCCAGAGAGAGTTAAGTGGGTGTGATTGATGGAGTAGTTCTCTCCTGGGACTAAGGGGGGTGTGTGTGTCGGTTAAAGTCCTAGAGTCCAGATCCCGGATGCGGGAGGCGGAGCTTGGCTTTACCGGGAGTGCCCGGATGGAGAGGGCGTGGTCTCGACTCAAATGGCATTAACCCTTTCTGGGCGGCCGGCTTTTTGGGGCTGTAGGTCGGGTTGGGAAGGCTGGATTGTCAGCCTCAGAAGTGTGTCGGCCATCCAGCCTGGCCCTGGACGTGTGCGTCTACCTTCCGTCTGTCTTCGAGGAGTCTGTGGGTGTCTGTCTTTGTGCTTGTCCCTGGTTGTCCCCTCCCCTTGGTTAGTATGAGCACTGGGAGTCGGGGAGGGCCATTCCTGCCTCAAAGCGAGAGTGGAGGTGAGAGTGGACGGCGAGCCAGCCGACGGCGGCGGCGACTGAGGAACAGGTGTGAGTGCGGCGGCGGGGCTGCCCAGCGCGGGGTGGGGCGTCTTGAGGGAGACAGAGGGGAAATTCCGCGGGACCGGTGGTGAGCAGTATGTGGGCTGAGGAGTTGTGTCTGCCTCTGACTGTATGTCTGTGTGAGTTGAGGGAGGCGGGGGCTGAGTCAGTGGGAACGGGGGATGGTTTTCGGAGTGACTCACTCTCCCCCAGCCCAAGCCTGATTCAGACCCTGAGAAAGGCTTTGTTCGTGAGGCGGATGGGAAGTCAGGCGCCTGTGTCCCTAGTGGGGACATAGATTCGTGGTAGTTGGCAAGATTGTGCTTAGGGTACAGGAAGTTTTGTTCTGGAGCGCTCTGTAGTCTATGGTGTCGTCGTGGGAGGTTGTGGATAAAGGTTGGAGATCAAGAGGGCTGGAGGGACGGAACTCGCTAGTTTAGGGAAAGCTGAGTCAGTTCCCCGTGGGAAAGGGGAAGTGGTAGAGGGGAAGTGTCATCATCGCAGAAGGGGAAGCTGGATTTCCTGGTAACTAGCAGAGTTCTGGGCACCACTTCCTTAGCAGGGATCTGCTTCTCTGACATCTGGTACCCCGAGCTGCCGTTTGTCCACGTCTGATTTCTCTACCCCCACAGGGTTTGATTGGGGCAGCCAGTTTGCGTTGCACTTGACCACAATTTAGCGTTGTACGCGTCCCATGGATTGGTAACTGACAGACTGCAGCCTCAGGAGAGTTCTGACCAGAGATCCGCGTGAACTGAGTAGTCCGCGGAAGGTCCTACCAGGGCCGGACCAGAGCAGCCTGCGGGATTGTAGGGATCAAGCACTTTCACGTACAGATGACCTTGTCCCAGCGGGAGGGAAGACTTTTCGCCAGAAACCCTTTTGTCTTTGTGGGTTTGGTGGAAATTTCCTCACGGTGCAGACTTCTCGGCCAAGGCGAACTTTCCAGCCGCCCCCAACCCCTCGCCGGGCGCTCTCCCCCGGCTTCCTGCCCGGCGCTTTCTCCAGCTGGAGCGCTAGCCCCGCCCCCGCGGCTTTGTACTCGACTCTAGCTCTCGCCGCTCTTTGTACTCTAGACTCTCAATGGACCGATCCCGGGAGCGGAGTCGGCTCCCTACCTGCCGGGACCTGGGGTATGCGCAGGGAAGCAGCTTCTGGGCTCTAAGAGTCGAGAGAGGAAAGCTGGGATTAAAGGGACGGTGCCTAGGAGAGGGGAGCAGTGTTCCCGTTGTGGGTCGAGTCAGCTTCGACGGGAAGAAGTAAGGGGGGGGTGGCGTGAAGGAGGAAGTGAAACGGGTTCTGGGTTCTTTAAGGGAGTAGGCGGTGAGAGTGGGACAGGGGTGATGTCACTGCCTGTTGGGCCCCGCCCTTCTCTCCCTCCCGAAGGACCCCCCCCTTACACACACCGCTTCCGCTGCGCAAGTAGCCACGTCACGGGCAACCCCCGAAATCCCCCCTCCCTTGGGGGGGTGGGGGCCACGTGGGCCGTGGGGAACCGCGTGGCCCCGGCAGGGAAAGGGCATAGAGGATACAGGAGCCACGCGAGAGGGGCCACTCCACGGTGCTCAGCTTCCCAGAAGTTGGAGGGCTGGGGGGACTGGCTGAGGGGGTCGACCGATATTGAAGACTCAGAGCCAGGGAAAGTGGAGAAGCTGGAGGAACCTGGTATGAAACTGGGGACTTGACCATGATTTAGGACAGGGTCAGGCGCTGGAGGTGGAGCATTCTGATAGAGGCATGGGAGGGCCTGGTGCTGGATTTGCTGATTGCTAGACCTAAGCGTTTCTGCCGGGATGATCGAGTCAAACGCTGGGTGATTTGAAGTGAGGAGGGGTAGCAATGCCTTTGTCTGCGTTCCGCTTTGGTCTGCTGTCTGTCCTTGGGGTAGATAGGCAGAGGACGACTTGAGCAGTCTGGTGGAGACCATTGCCAGTTCGGTGGATGTGTGAGGTTTGCCCAGGTCAGCTAGTGAATGATTTCCCCACTCTCAGTCTTAGCTTGCTGTTACTGCCCTGAAGGCTACCAGTTTCTGATCGGAGATGTAGACCCTAGGTGGGAACCTTGGGGTCACATCGGGGTCACCCTAGGGCGAGCCTGTCTGACCGGCCCAGCCGCCCCTCCTCCGGAGGCCGCTCAGTGCCTGGCTAACCTTACTCCTATTGGTTCCTGCTAGGCTGTTACTGAGGCGGAGACATGGGTGATGATTGGCTTTCTGGGGATAGAGAAGTCTTGTGATTGGCTAAATTTCTGAAGCTCTTGAAGCTGTGAGAGGACGCTCCCACGGAGGCTGGGTAAGCAGGCGCGCCGTTGGTTGCCCTAGTGGTTCAGGATTGGAAGCCTGTCAGACAGTGCAGCGGCTGGGTTGTTCCCATCGCTGACTCCCCGCTATTTGTCCCTTATTGCTGTTACTCCACTTACGCACTTCTAGGGGCTCCTATGCCGTTGTCTGCCCCGGCTCCTTGCCCTCAGTCTTCCTGCACTGACAATTCAGACCAGCCTTTAGGCCCTCACTGTGTTGGCAACTTCAGTGCACTCTTCTTCTCTCTGTAGAATTGGTTGCAGAAGGCCAGAGCCTGTCACCTGGAAACAGTGGGCACTCTTGTTAAGGGCAGTTGGAGCTGGACCATCGTGCCAGAGAGCTGGGGCAGGGGGCTGTGCCCCATCTCCAGGGCTCCTGGGGCCACTGCTGACCTGGTAAGGGAAAGATTGGAACTGGTTTAGCCAAAACCACAGCCGAAAGTTTTGCTTCCCTGTTAGAGCATGATCTCTTGTCTCTTATTTAGGCTGGATGCATCGGGCAGTGGACCCTCCAGGGGCCCGCTCTGCCCGGGAAGCCTTTGCCCTTGGGGGCTTGAGCTGTGCTGGGGCTTGGAGCTCCTGCCCACCCCATCCTCCTCCCCGAAGCTCATGGCTGCCTGGAGGCAGGTGAGGATTTGGACCATTGGCTTTATCTCCAGGCATTTCTTTTTGTCTTCTCTGTCCATTGTTGTCATTTCCCATGAGTTTCTGGATGTTACGGGTTCAGATGCTAGGCTCATCTGCTCTTACTCTCTGACTATTCCATTCTAGGGGGAAGAGTACTTCTTCTGGCAGTACATAACAGACCTTTTCTCTTTACAGATGCTCTGCCAGCATTGGGCAGCCCCCACTCTCTGCTCCTCTACCCCCTTCTCATGGCAGTAGCTCCGGGCACCCTAACAAACCCTATTATGCTCCTGGGTAAGTGGGGGATTCAAAAGTTCTAGGATTGGAGGAAAATTGGGGCCTTAAAAATGTTTCCCCAAGCCTGATCATCCCCAATTCTTCTACTCTGTAGGACACCCACCCCAAGACCCCTCCATGGGAAGTTGGAATCCCTACATGGCTGTGTACAGGCATTGCTCCGGGAGCCAGCCCAGCCAGGGTTATGGGAACAGCTTGGACAGCTGTATGAGTCAGAACATGACAACGAGGAGGCCGTATGCTGCTACCACAGGGCCCTTCGCTACGGAGGAAGCTTCGCTGAGCTGGGGCCCCGAATTGGCCGATTGCAGCAGGTGGGATGAGGCGCAGGACATAGGTGGCTAAGTTGTACCTTCTAGTGCAATGTCCCTAATTCATCTTCACCTGCCTGTTGACTCTCCCAGGCCCAGCTCTGGAACTTTCATGCTGGTTCCTGTCAGCACAGAGCCAAGGTCCTGCCCCCCCTGGAGCAAGTGTGGAATTTGCTGCACCTTGAGGTGAGGCTGAGACTGACTGAGGGAAGAGGGTCTCAGCAGGCCAGCACTCACAACCATGACTCTCTTTTCAGCACAAACGGAACTATGGGGCTAAGAGAGGGGGCCCTCCAGTGAAGAGATCTGCTGAACCCCCAGTGGTCCAGCCCATGCCTCCTGCAGCACTCTCAGGCCCCCCAGGAGAGGAGGGCCTCAGTCCTGGAGGCAAGCGCAGGAGAGGCTGCAGCTCTGAACAGGTAGGTTGGTTGTATGTGGGTCAGCAGGCAGAGTGGATGCTTGGGGCAAGGAGTAGAATTTTTACACTCTCTTCTCTTCTAGGCTGGCCTTCCCCCAGGTCTGCCACTCCCACCACCACCCCCACCCCCACCCCCACCCCCACCGCTGCCTGGCCTGGCTATTAGCCCCCCATTTCAGCTGACTAAGCCAGGGCTGTGGAATACCCTGCATGGAGATGCTTGGGGCCCCGAGCGCAAGGGTTCAGTACCCCCAGAGCGCCAGGTGAGCCCTCCTTTAATACTAATACCTTTTACCGCTTGTAAATTCTCTTGCATTCCTCACTTTGTGACCCCATTCACCCCCATAGGAGCAGCGGCACTCGATGCCTCCTCATCCATATCCATACCCAGCTCCTGCTTACACTGCTCATCCGCCCAGCCATCGGCTGGTCCCGGCCACCCCCCTTGGTCCAGGTCCCCGACCCCCAGGAGCAGAGAGCCATGGCTGCCTGCCTGCCACCCGTCCCCCCGGAAGTGACCTTAGAGAGAGCAGAGTTCAGAGGTCGCGGATGGACTCCAGCGTTTCACCAGCAGCATCTACCGCCTGCGTGCCTTACGCCCCTTCCCGGCCCCCTGGCCTCCCCGGCACCAGCAGCAGCAGCAGCAGCAGCAGCAGCAGCAGCAGCAGCAGCAGCAGCAGCAGCAG
>JADRCH010000210.1:1556356-1580657 GCA_019843965.1 Rhynchomys soricoides | reverse complement strand
AGCAGCAGCAGCAGCAGCAGCAGCAGCAGCAGCAGCAGCAGCAGCAGTAGTAACAACACTGGTCTTCGGGGTGTGGAGCCGAGCCCAGGCATTGTATGTTATGACCTTGGACTGAAGGTGGGCGAAGTTGTCTGAGGGGGCCAGAACACCATTCTGACCTCTCTATTCTTTACTTGCAGCCTGGCGCTGACCGTTACCAAAACTCTGCGCTGGAGATTTCCCCTCACCAGGCCCGCCTGGGGCCCTCCGCACACAGCAGTCGGAAACCATTTTTAACAGCCCCTGCTGCTGCTCCCCACTTATCCCTACCACCTGGGACCCCATCATCCCCTCCACCCCCATGTTCTCGCCTCTTGCGCCCTCCACCACCCCCTGCTTGGATGAAGGGCTCAGCCTGCCGCTCAGCCCGAGAGGATGGAGAGATCTTAGGAGAGCTCTTCTTTGGTGCTGAGGGACCTCCCCGTCCTCCTCCCCCTCCCCTTCCCCACCGTGATGGCTTCTTGGGGCCTCCAAACCCCCGCTTTTCCGTGGGCACTCAGGATTCGCATACCCCTCCCACTCCCCCAACCACCAGCAGCAGCAGCAGCAGCAGCAGCAGCAGCAGCCACAGCCACAGCAGTAGTCCTACTGGGCCTGTGCCCTTCCCACCACCCCCCTATCTGGCCAGAAGTATAGACACCCTCCCCAGGCCATCTAGCCCAACATTGAGCTCCCAGGACCCACCTCTTCCACCACTGACTCTTGCCCTGCCTCCAGCCCCTCCCTCCTCCTGCCACCAAAATACCTCAGGAAGCTTCAGGCGCTCGGAGAGCCCCCGGCCCAGGGTCTCCTTCCCAAAGACCCCCGAGGTGGGGCAGGGGCCACCCCCAGGCTCTCTGAGTAAAGCCCCCCAGCCTGTGCCACCTGGGGTTGGAGAGCTGCCTGCCCGAGGGTCGAGGCTCTTTGATTTCCCACCAACTCCACTGGAGGACCAGTTTGAAGAGCCAGCTGAATTCAAGATCCTACCTGACGGGCTAGCTAACATCATGAAGATGCTGGATGAATCCATTCGAAAGGAGGAGGAACAGCAGCAGCAGGAAGCAGGCGTGGTTCCCCCACCCCCACTCAAAGAGCCCTTTGCATCTCTACAGCCTCCATTTCCCAGTGACACAGCCCCAGCCACCACCACTGCTGCCGCCACCACCTCCACCGCTGCCACTACCACGACCACCACATCCACCACCCCCACCACCCAAGAAGAGGAGAAGAAGCCACCACCAGCCCTGCCACCACCACCGCCTCTAGCCAAGTTTCCTCCACCTCCCCAGCCACAGCCCCCACCACCTCCACCAGCTAGCCCAGCCAGCCTGCTCAAATCGTTGGCCTCTGTTCTTGAGGGACAAAAGTACTGTTACCGGGGGACTGGAGCAGCCGTTTCAACCAGGCCCGGGTCCGTGCCCGCCACTCAGTATTCCCCCAGTTCTGCATCAGGTGCTACCGCCCCACCACCCACTTCAGTGGCCCCTAGCGCCCAGGGCTCCTCCAAGCCCTCTGTTTCCTCGTCATCTCAGTTCTCTACCTCAGGCGGGCCTTGGGCCCGGGAGCGCAGGGCAGGTGAAGAGCCAGCATCAGGCCCTGTGACCCCTGCCCAGTTGCCCCCACCTCTGCCTCTGCCCCCTGCTCGTTCTGAGTCTGAGGTGCTAGAAGAAATCAGTCGGGCTTGTGAGACCCTTGTAGAGCGGGTGGGCCGGAGTGTCGTCAACCCAGCAGACCCAGCGGACATAGCAGACCCAGTGGACAGTGGGACTGAGCCACAGCCGCCCCCTGCGCAGGCCAAGGAGGAGAGTGGGGGGGTGGCAGCGGCGGCAGCAGGTCCAGGTAGTGGCAAGCGTCGTCAGAAGGAGCATCGGCGGCACAGACGGGCCTGTAGGGACAGTGTGGGTCGTCGACCCCGTGAGGGGAGGGCCAAGGCCAAGGCCAAAGCTCCCAAAGAAAAAAGCCGAAGGGTGCTAGGGAACCTGGACTTGCAGAGTGAAGAAATCCAGGGCCGGGAGAAGGCCAGGCCTGATGTAGGTGGAGCTTCCAAAGTCAAGACACCCACAGCTCCAGCGCCCCCACCTGTTCCTGCACCCCCTGCTCAGCCAACAGCCCCATCAGCTCCTGTCCCTGGGAAGAAGACTCGAGAGGAAGCTCCAGGGCCTCCAGGTGTGAGCCGCGCAGATATGCTGAAGCTTCGGTCACTTAGTGAGGGTCCTCCTAAGGAGCTGAAGATCAGGCTCATCAAGGTAGAGAGTGGGGACAAAGAGACCTTCATCGCCTCTGAGGTGGAAGAGCGGCGGCTGCGCATGGCGGACCTCACCATCAGCCACTGTGCTGCCGATGTCATGCGTGCCAGCAAGTGAGTTTGGAGGCAGTAATACCCAAAGCTGCCCACTTGTCCTGGGGGTAGGCTCCTGCTTACCCCATGTTCCTGACCTTATTCTGTGGTCTTCTCACAGGAATGCCAAGGTCAAAGGGAAATTTCGAGAGTCCTACCTTTCCCCTGCCCAGTCTGTGAAACCGAAGATCAACACCGAGGAGAAGCTGCCCCGGGAAAAACTCAACCCCCCTACACCCAGCATCTATGTATGTATGCTGTCTGTCCGTAGAACCACCCTTCCCAGAAGGGTTGAATTGGATGCTTAGAGCCTGGGAAAGGGCTCTGACCCCACTATCTCCTGGCTGTCTGTCTCAGTTGGAGAGCAAACGTGATGCTTTCTCGCCGGTCCTGCTGCAGTTCTGTACAGACCCTCGGAACCCCATCACCGTCATCAGGGGCCTGGCTGGTTCACTTCGGCTCAGTGAGTTGGGGAGAAAGTATGCACAAGGCTGTAAGGATTGTGGTAGGTGGGACCCTTTGAGAACCACCTCCATGCTTAGGGCATTGCCACAGTGAAGGAGCTCACCCAGTCACGCACAAGCCATGTTTTTGGAGTGCTGAGGGGCGTGTCAGCCAGCCGTGAGGTTTTCTCTCATCTGTCATTTCTGTCCCCAGCAGTGGACACATGGGAAGATAGGAGTGGTTAGAATCACTCTTCTAACTTTTTTAGTGAATAAGAATGAAAAGAATGGCTGGGTGGGGCTGACACGCCTTTAATCCCAGCAGGGAGGCAGAGGTAGGCTGATCTCTGTGAGTTTGAGGCCAGCCTGGTCTACAGAGTTCCCGAACAGCCAGGGGTATACAGAGAAACCCTGTCTCTACAAAACAAAACAAACAAAAAAATTAAAAGAATGGATTATAGACTACTTCTGATCCATGGTTAGTTTTTTCCTTTTATGCAAAATTTTAAGTAGTATAAAACCAGCAGAAATGATAAATATAAAAGTCAATCTCATTTCTTTTATATGCGTACATTCTCTCCTCCCAGGGAGTATTTTGGGAGACATTCCAAGCTTCAGTCCATCATTCACTTGAGCCATTCATTGATTGCCTACCATGTGGGCATATGCATGCCTGAGAATTCTAGTAGAGACTTGGGGCCTGAAGTAGTTGGAGAAAGGAGCTGGGAAGGAGCCAGCCTTGTCAGCTTCCTAGGGCTGTGATTTCTGCCTATTCCTTGGTGCTGAGTTCTGCTAAATCTATGTCCACTTCACCAGAGTCCTGGCCAGGAAGGGAAGGGGTAAATTGAGCCTTCTGACCTGATTGACATCCTGTTTGGTACTTCCTTCAGACTTAGGCCTTTTCTCCACCAAGACTCTGGTGGAGGCGAGCGGTGAACATACAGTGGAGGTCCGTACCCAAGTGCAGCAGCCCTCAGACGAGAACTGGGATCTGACAGGTACCAGACAGATCTGGCCCTGTGAGAGTTCCCGCTCACACACCACCATTGCTAAATATGCACAGTACCAGGCCTCATCCTTCCAGGAGTCACTGCAGGTGAGGATCAAGACACAAGTGGGCACAAGGGTGCTGGGGTCTGCCTTCAGTGGGCTTCAGGAAGTCACCGACCCAGACCTGTGTACCTGTCTGACCAAGCAGGAGGAGAAAGAGAGTGAGGATGAGGAATCCGAGGAACCAGACAGCACTACAGGAGCCTCCCCCAGGTAAAGTATCATTTTGCCCCTTCCTGCTTTGCTCTTCTCTGTTGATTTGCCATCAACCTGTCTGTGCTTTTGCCCCAGCAGCAGTGCACCGGACCCCAAGAACCATCACATCATCAAGTTTGGCACTAACATCGACCTGTCTGATGCCAAGAGGTCAGTGAGGCTAGACCAGTGAAATTGGGATGAAACCCTGCTAGGTACTGGTCTGGGATACCCTCTTAACTTCGGTGGCATTCCTGTGTCCACAGGTGGAAACCACAGCTACAGGAGCTGCTGAAACTGCCTGCCTTCATGCGAGTAACATCCACAGGCAACATGCTCAGCCATGTGGGCCACACCATCCTGGGCATGAACACCGTGCAGCTATATATGAAGGTCCCTGGCAGCCGAACGCCAGGTGTGCCTTTCACCCTGCGCATGCGCACTGTGCTGGATGTGTGCAGCCGTGCTTAGGTCTTAGCCAATGAGGGTAAAGGGCGGGGTTGTCCTCCCGTGTGCGCCTGCATCAGACCATCCGTGGTGTTCTATCTCCCTCTGCAGGCCACCAAGAGAATAACAATTTCTGCTCTGTCAATATCAACATTGGTCCCGGGGACTGCGAGTGGTTCGCGGTACATGAGCACTATTGGGAGACCATCAGCGCCTTCTGCGATCGGTGCGCACCACCTCTTGTTAGTCACCCCATTACATCAATCAGGTCCTTGGGTTTCCACCTGACCCTGTGACTGCCTACTCCACAGGCATGGTGTGGACTACTTGACTGGTTCCTGGTGGCCAATCTTGGATGACCTCTATGCGTCCAATATTCCTGTTTACCGCTTCGTGCAGCGCCCTGGAGACCTTGTATGGATTAATGCAGGGACTGTGCATTGGGTGCAGGCTACTGGCTGGTGCAACAACATTGCCTGGAACGTGGGGCCCCTCACCGGTGAGAGGCTGGGGTCGGGTCATCATGGTACAGTGAAGGGTATGAGGAGTGAACCCTGTTGGGGAGAGCTGGGTCTGGAGAATCAGTCTGAGGGAAGAAGGGCTGGGGGCTGGTTGAGATCCCGCATGACTTCTCCTGGCCTACAGCCTATCAGTACCAGCTGGCCCTGGAGCGATATGAGTGGAACGAGGTGAAGAACGTCAAGTCCATTGTGCCCATGATTCATGTGTCCTGGAACGTAGCTCGAACGGTCAAGATCAGCGATCCTGACTTGTTCAAGATGATCAAGTGAGACCCGTTTGGTTATCAGCCCACCTCCACCTGGCTTGTTTCCTATCCTTGCTCTTATGATTCTCCTCATTTTTCCCCGGTGTCTGCAGCATGTTCTTAAGTGTTACTGTGCTGGGGAGCCTGACAAAGACCCTATTCTCATCTCTTAGCTTTTGTTTCCTGTGGTCCAAACACACATAAAACCTTGAAATGTCAAGTGTGACGTATTCAAGACAGGAAATGCAACTCAGAAATGAAAAGGGAGGGCTTCCCAGGGAAGTACATGGGGCTAGGGTCTCTGGAGCTCCACCGCTGCCCATCTGCCCCCTCCAGCCTTGGTACCCCTTCTGGAGTCTTGTCTCAACACTCACCTTTGGGTCTTGCTCAGGTTCTGCCTTCTGCAGTCAATGAAGCATTGCCAGGTGCAGCGGGAGAGCCTGGTGAGGGCAGGGAAGAAAATCGCTTACCAAGGCCGTGTCAAGGACGAGCCTGCCTACTACTGCAACGAATGCGACGTAAGTGTGCAAGCTCTCCCCCTGCCTGGAAGGTCTGTAACAGTAAGTAGTAAGTAGTGACTTCGTAGTGACAGCTGCTTCCTCCTGGCCAGGTGGAGGTGTTCAACATCCTGTTCGTTACAAGTGAGAACGGCAGCCGAAACACGTACCTGGTGCACTGCGAGGGCTGTGCGCGCCGTCGCAGCGCTGGCCTACAGGGCGTGGTGGTGCTAGAGCAGTACCGCACCGAGGAGCTGGCGCAGGCCTATGATGCCTTCACACTGGTGAGAGCGCTGGGGCTCCAGAGGGGGCACAGGAGCGGCCGGCCCCACCCGCCCACCACTGAAGCTGCTTGCTTTCTCCCGCAGGCTCCTGCTAGCACGTCGCGATGAGGCCGGACGCCCTGCTCGCCCGCCCACGCTGGGCGCGGTGGGGCCACCAGCACACGCCTGGGCTGGACCTAGGTCCCGCCTCTGGCCGGGAAAGGGGGTCGGGCCCAGCCCTTCCACCCTATTGGCAGCTCCCCTCACTTAATTTATTAAGAAAAATTTTTTTAACAAATACGAGGAAAAAAAGGAAAAAAAATGGGAGACGGGGAGGGGGCTGGTAGCCCCTCGCCCACCAGCGCCTCCCCTCACCGACTTTGGCCTTTCTAGCAACAGACACAAGGACCAGGCTCCGGCGGCGGCGGGGGTCACAACATACGGGTTCCCTCAAGCCTGCCCGCCGTGCGCCCGCCCGCCGCCCGCCGGCGCAGACGTTTGCGGCTCGTTGTGTACATAGACGTTCGGCAGCCGAGGTTTTTAATGAGATTCTTTCTATGGGCTTTACCCCTCCCCCAGGACCTCCTTTTTTTACTTCCAATGCTAGCTGTGATCCCTGTATATGTCTCTTGTTTATTCACTTGGTTATGATTCGTATTTTTGTTCTTTTGTTTTTGGTTTTTAATTTATAACAGTCCCACTCACCTCTATTTATTCATTTTTGGTTTTTTTTTTCTTTTGGGGAAAACCCGACCTCCTACACCCCCAAGCCATCCCTCCTGCCTCTTTGGGAGGCCCGCTCCTGGGCCCTCCCTGCGCCCCAGTGTATGTCCGGGCTTGGCCCGCCCGACTCCGCCCGCCCGCTGCTCCAGCCGGGCTCTCATGGTGCTCAAACCTGCTCCCCTCCCCTACGTCCTGCACTTTCTTGGACCAGTACTCCCACTCCCGACCCGACCCGAACCCCACCTGAGGGTGAGCGACTCCTGTACTGTAGGGGAAGAAGTGGGAACTGAAATGGTATTTTGTAAAAAAACAAAAAACACACAAAAAAAAATAATAAAAAAAGTTTTAAAGAAAGAACTATGAGGAAAAGGAGCCCTGTCCTCCCCAGCCTCGGCCATTTTAAAAACATTGGACACCTACACACACATACACACACCTTTTTTTTTTTTTAAAGGCGTGAAACATCCCAGGGCAGGGCCTCTCTGGGGCAGGGATACCCTGGGGTGATTTTCTCTGGGGCTTTATTTTCATTTTCTTAGTTGTTTTTTCTCCCGCTGGGGCTGCGGAGGGATGGGGGGATTTACAGTCCCGCCCCCTCGCACTGCACTGTCTCTCTGCCCCAGGGGCAGAGGGGGCTTCCCATCCCTACCCTATTTTCGGTGATTTTTGTGTGAGAATATTATTAAAAATAAAAGCAGGAAAAAAAAAAAAAGACCCTTGTGTTTTGATGATGGCTGTGAAGCATATCAGTTGAAGGGTCGAGGAACAGAAGGGAGGGCAATGCAGCCCCCGGTGGCAAGCCCCTCCCCGAGGAGGCTGTGGAATGTCCAGAACCACACACTTCTCCTTAGGATGAGGATGCCTAATCCTAGCCGCATTCCAGGATAAGGTAGTGGGGGGCGGGGTAGGGAAAGACTGCCCCAGGGGAGGGGCAGGAAAGAGGGCTATAAGGACTGCAGCCATGCGGGGCGGGAACTAACCAGGCCATGGCGGAGGTCCCAGGAGCCCAGAGCCCCGTTCTCGCTGGCAGCCCAGAACCCCGGGATCCCCTAGATTGCTGGGCCTGTGCAGTGCTAGTGACGGCTCAGAATCTGCTGGTAGCTGTTTTCAATCTCCTCTTGCTGGCACTGGTGCTGGGGACCATCTTGCTACCTGCTGTCACCATGTTAGGCTTCGGCTTTCTCTGCCACTCCCAGGTAAGCATGTGCCCCAAGGGGTGTGGGTGGGTGGTCTTTGAACCATAACTTCCCCACTTGGGCTGTTCCCTCTTGGGCATGGTGTGGCCCATTCTGATGTCTTTTATCTGCAGTTTCTGCGCTCTCAGGCACCTCCTTGCACCGCGCATCTGCGGGATCCAGGCTTCACTGCCCTGTTGGTCACTGGATTCCTACTGCTCGTGCCATTGCTTGTGCTTGCTCTGGCTACCTACCGCCGCCTCTGCCTGCGCCTACGCCTGGCCGACTGTCTCGTGCCCTACAGCCGAGCCCTCTACAGGCGCCGGCGCATCCCACAGCCAAAGCAAATCCCAGTCTCACCAGGCTCTCCGTCTGTTCCCACACCGGGAAAGGTCTGGGTCTGAGGTGCTTAAAGAGTCAAGAGTCCTGTCGATTGCCCTCCTGGTCTCCTAAGGACTTGAAGCAAGCCCAGGGGTCCTTACCGCTGCCTCAATCAGATCCTAGCATCCCTTTGATGGAACAGCAGAATGTGGATGTAATGCTGGCGAAAATTCCCATGTCCCAGAAAAATCACTCACATTTGATTCCTGAACGTTTGGGGACCCTGCACATCTTTTTTCCCTTCCCTAGGGTAAATAGGAGAGCTGGACTTTGTGCCTTCCTTTGCTGGTGCAGCTCCTCCAGAATTTACGGGACTGAGGGACAGGGCTTGAGAAGAAACCATCACAAATAATAATAAAAAAATATATAAAATGAATGTGCTGTGAATACAGGGGGTGGCACATATCCAATCGCCCCTGCCCGGGGCTCAGGAGAAGGAAACAAATTCTCAAGACTCCAAATGAGCAAACCAGAGAGCATCCTTCAGCATCCTGCCTTTTCCTTATCGCATTAGTCCGTTCTTCCTGGTCAGACCCCAGAGTTCTCTGGCCCTGACCCCAAAGTCACTTCCCCATTAATAGCGCAGAGAGGGCCTTGTTTCAGCTGCCTACCCAGCTCCCCTTGGGAACCCGGCCCGTTCTCTGACCCCAGCTTAAAGGAACTTAAGTGTTGCCAGGCCGGGGTGGGAAACAATGGGTCTTCCGGAGCAGGATGACACCCCTTCCCGCTACAATCTGAAGCAGCAGCGTGGGAGGGAAGATGGAGGGGCCCACCCTAGGGCCGTTGCCTTAAGCTCATAATTTGAGGGTTTGATATTCCTGGGCATTAGGTTGAAGGGGCAGGCTGAAGAAGCTCCTGAACTCAGTGAACCTCTAAGGGTTGGGTGTGCTATCTCTACTCTGATACTGGACCTGCACACAGACACCGGCCACCTTGGTCATAGGGTTTAATGGTCTCAAAGAGAAGTGCAATTGTGATCAGAGATACGGGCCCCCAGACAGACTCTCCCTTTGGACTTCAATAGAGACGATGTGGTGTCCGGGTACCATGGCCAGACCCAGCACACGGGGTTCCCCCGCAGAAAACGAATCTGGAAAAAAAAGTCAAGAGTATCAGAACGGCAGGCAAACATCGGTCTCGCCCTGGAAAATAAGGGGTGCAGTAAGGCCCGTAAAAGGAAATGCCTTGCGGTGAATTTCTGCCGCATTCCCTAGGAGGTAGGTGTGTATTCCCTGGGCACTGACCAGAAGGCTTGAGGAACTCTTGCGCAGAGCCCAGGATAACATTACAGTCGCGATCGGTGCACAGGAAGCAGCCAACTAGTGTCCTTCCATCTGTCATACGAATACGCATGGTCTTGTTGAGCAATGCCTCTAGTTGCTGCCGGGCACGCGCTGACGGCGAGTCCTCCTGTTCCCCATCAGAGTCCTGCTAGGACAGGACAAGCACTTAGACGCCCAGTGCCGGCAGCACGCCCGTAGAACCACAGTTCCCAGCTGCCCGCGCGGCGCTCCCCGATGCCCATGGGCTGCTGGGAACTGCAGTTCCCTTTTCCATCCTCGCCACCCCGTTCCTCTCCCCGCCCGGTGTCGCTGCCCGACTGCTCCTCCAGAACCCGAGCCCACGCTAACCCCGGCGCTGGAGCTGCTCTGACGCCGACTGCAACAGCCATTCTCCTCTCGTAGTAGCATGGTCGGCCCAGCTCCGGCCATTGGCCCTGGGACCTCCTTTGGGCCTTAAACTTCCTAAGAGCGTTTTGGGGTCGGCGCGTCAGATCTCGCGAGTGCTCCCAAGCTCTTTCGTGAGATCACAATTCCTCCTCGTCTCCGGGTCCGCCACTACAGAGATCTCGCGAGATTTTATTTCATGCCATGCTCCTAGATGCCTACTAGGCTATTAAAAGAATATCGCGAGAACTTTACCTGAAATTTCTTAAACAGCTTTTAGAAGCGCCTGAAATTTGGTGATTTAAAAACCTACTCTAGTTTCCTCATCGATATTTTCTGTTACCTCTAACTCATCTAGCCTACACTCCGTTATGAAACGGATTGTCTTCATTTCCTTTAGGAATGAATTCAACCACAGTATGCTCGATGCCGAAATCCAGAATGTTTCCGGTGAGCACGAGCAGCCCAAGCCCCGCCCTGCTTACGTAAATTTAACTCCAGTGGACGGTGGCCCGAAAAGGACAATGGTTTCCATGTCAGCGACAAACGCACTCCAGGTAGTTCTTGGACCTGATAGTTTAAAGATTGCTGAGGAGCGAGAAAGTAGCTGAGGGAGCCTGTGCCTCTTGTAGAACAGGAGCCATGCCGCGCCGGGGTCTAGTGGCGGGGCCAGACTTTGATCATTTTCAGCGTCGGTATTTCACGCCGTCAGAAGTAGCGGAACACAACCAGCCCGAGGACCTATGGGTGTCTTACCTGGGATTTGTTTACAATCTAACACCGCTTGTACAGGAATTCAAAGGTAAGGGACACACGCTAGGGAAGGGCTGGAGAGCTGCTTCTGGCACTTGGGTGGCCGGCCATTGACGGCCTCTATTTCTTTTTAGGGGATCTACTGTTGAAACCCATCCTAGAGGTTGCAGGCCAGGACATTAGTCACTGGTTTGATCCAAAGACCAAAGACGTAAGTTCTGTTGGAGTGTGGGGTTGGTGGAAGTGGCACTGGAGAGCAGAGAAGGAATGGCGGGGAATAACTAGAACTCGAAATAGTGATTGCTCCTATCCTTCTCTCCAAACCCTTGCTTTTGAAGATTCGCAAGCACATAGATCCACTGACTGGTTGCATGAGATACCGCACCCCGCGGGGCCGCTTCGTGCATATCCCACCTCCTCTGCCCCGTTCAGACTGGGCCAATGATTTCGGAATACCCTGGTGGAAGGGGGCAAATTACCAGGTGGGGCGGCTGTCTGCCCGGACCCGGAACATCCGTATTATTAACACTCTTACAACGCAGGAGCACACACTGCAGGTGAGATCTGGTGCCTGGGGACTTTTGGGAGCTGAGTCTTCTTCCCTTTGTATTAACATAACAGAGGAAAGCAGATGATCCTGGTACCCAGAATTGGAAATTCTAGAAGTATGTTTGTATTACAGCTACCACAGTCTCCTTCATAGATCTAGGCCATCATCTTAGTGATGGTTGTCCTTGGAAGGGCTTATATGCTGTTATGGACCCATTGTAAATGAGAGGTACCGGCTTTGACTCTATTGAGTCATTTATTTGTTAGAAGTGATAGGACTGTGGTGTCTTTGTAGTATGCTGTAGCTTCAGCTTTCCTTATCTGGGACTATGGGATGCCCGAAGGGTGCTGTCTGCTGATGGAGGCACTCTGATCCATGCTCTGCCTTTTCTTGTGACTGATTTTCTTCTATTATTCTTCCCAGTTTCCTTAGAGCAAATCCTGAAAGATCTAGGTATAAGGACCCTTCTGGACTTTGGGGAGTGTGTGTGTGTGTGTGTGTGTGTGTGTTTTCCATGCAGAATTCTAGAGGTGGATACTTCTGTGTTCTTTAGGTGGGGGCTCTGGAGTCAATGTGGGAAATCCTACACCGCTATCTCCCCTATAATGCACATGCTGCCAGTTACACATGGAAATATGAAGGGAAGAATTTGAACATGGATCAAACCCTGGAAGAGAATGGGATCCGGGATGAAGAAGAAGAATTTGACTACCTTAATATGGATGGCACATTTCACACACCTGCAATACTGCTCTACTTCAATGATGACCTCACAGAGCTATAGGAAAGGAGATGTGCATGTAGACTTCAGATGTTTGAGTTTGCCTCTTTCTATGCCTTGAGGAAAAGAGGTGTGGGTCTGTGGGTCTGGGCCTATACCTCTGTTCCCTTCTGGGAATCAGCCCGTGGTTCTTGTGCCTTTCTGACATGTAAGGGCCTTATCCCTGTCTCCTTTGCTCATGGATGATTTGCTCAAAGAATATTAGAGGGGTCCTAGGAAAGAATCCCCGTAAGAGACCTAGAGTCTCTCAGGAATGTGAGGAGGAGGTAAGGCTCAGGCAAAACTTTTAGTAGTAAGAGAGAGACACACAGGGATGAAGGGATGGAAGAACTTTTTTGTCAAAGATGAGAGTGAGATGTTTGTAGGAAGGTGAGATTGACAATGATAGGATTTGGAAATCGGCATCACCGACCATAGGTGGTTGGTTGACTCCCTTTCTAAAGGTGATCACTAGTTGGTACCCTGGGAAAAGTGAACGCAGTTAGTTTAGGATTGAAATTATGCTGGAGTTCTATGCTGTTCATTAGAGCTATCCTCTAAGGTGAATACATTAATGTTATTCACAGATGATCCCTTAGGAATCCTATAAGGCGAATACATTAATGCTATTCACAGATGATCCCTTAGGAGTTTGCAAAGGCTCAGAAACACAAGTGCACATTCATTAGTTATGATAGAGCCACAATGTACAAGCCTGCCCAACTCTGAGAGTCAGGCATTTTTCAGTGTAAAGAAACATTCTTAGTAGCTTTGCCTAATGCTAACATTTCTGATGGCTGCTCTCAAACCATGTATTTGGAATGTGAGCTTGTCCTAGGCTTGTTGCATGATGGGAAATATAAGCCTATTGTGTACTCAATATTTACTGTGTTTGAAGGGAGTTAATTAAGAAGAGTACTCTAGGGACAGAGGAGGGAAAGGCTAAATTTCAGCCAACCACTGGCTACTGAGGCTCCTTCATTGTTGATATCACAACAAGATTTCTGACTGTTTGGGGGCAACAAGATAGATATTCACTGACTCCAGGAAAAAACAGAATGGAGATCAAGACAAGGTAGTGAGGGACCCCAAAGAGGGCACCTTCTTTTTCCAGTAAGCTTTGCGACTTACAGACAGCAAGGAAGACAGAGTTGCATTTGTCAAATGGTGACCCTAAAAAAGGTTGGTTGGGGTCGGAGCTAAGAGAGGCAGACAATTCTCATAGTGACTGGCTACATCTGGTTCCCTTTATCCCTAACAAAGGAGGGGAATTAAGAACAACTGAAAAATTGAGCCAGGCGTGGTGGCTTTAATCTGAGCACTGGGGAGGCAGAGGCAGGTGGATCTCCATGAGTCTAGCCTGGTCTACAAAACAAGTTCCAGGACAGCCAGAGCTACATGGTGAAACCCTGTCTTAAAACCAAACCAAAACAACATAGTTGTTTTGCAGCAGCAAACACTCATCAAGGAGTTTGCATCTTCTCAGCAGCATCCTCTGGCTGCGGGGTAAGGTACCAGGACTGCCATGAGACACTGGGTGGGATGCACTGTCTTCTGAGAGGGTGATTATGAGAAGTGTGAACAAAGGTGGGCTCAAACTTTTGATTTCAGCGATTTCTTAATCTACTGACGCTGAAAACTTTCACTTAGTCTCATGCAACCTGAGAGTCCTTAAGTTGTTTGGATCAATCAATTGTGATATTTATTTAGTCAGCTCAGAAATGATCTATGTGTATTCTTATTTGTTCTTCTGAGTCTTAAATTATTTGAGAGCCAGAGCAGTCTCTCCCATGACATCCTCAGGGAATGTTCTGGGGTGTGCTCTTTCTGTCCAATCTTGTTTCTTTTCCAGGACATCTCACTTGTAGATTTTTTCCTACAGTTGGAGGGTGGGGGTCTCATTCTGTAGCCCTGGCTGGCCAGGGACTCAGAGGTCCCTTGCCTATTCATGACTTCTTGTTAGAAGCATGCCTTGCCAAGCACTCGTCAATTCTACCTCTGAGGGTCTTTTGTCTAGTAACTATCTTCATATCCGATTGCTGGGAAACTTCCTGACGTCCAATTTCTACCTCTGCCTTGACAAACCTAAATATCTCACTTTCTGCCTCAGATCTTCAGTAGGTTTTTCATGCTTTTGGAATAAAGCCCTAAATTCAAGAAGCCTTGCATAAATCAGCCCCTGCCTTCCTTGCCCATGGCACCCCACCCCTGCCCCACCCCACCCCAGTCCTCCTTGACCTGCAAACCACAAGGTCTCTTCTTGTCTCAGTTGACACAGAAGCTGTTCTGCGTGCACCATGCCCTTCTATTTTGCACCTTGATTATCCTAACTGTTCAGCTTTTTTCTTTGTCTTTTTGGCCCCACCTCTCCCAAGGGTTATGTTTTCTCAGCAGTATGCATTTTTTTCTATGTTCTTATTATCACTTTAAAACCATGTAGAATGGGTGAAAATGGCTGGCTGGATGCTAGAATGTAAGCTCATGAGGGCAGAAACCTCATCCATTTCTGTATTCTCATTGCTGAGCACATAGCTGCTGCTCAATAAATACGGCTGAGTGAACTCAGATATCAAGGAATTCATCTGTCTGCAATAACTAGTGGGTCTGCTGCATCTTGAAGGCAAGGTGGGACTAAGAGACAGTAGCATGCTTGGCCCTATTCTGTGGTCTCTACCCACAGGTGTGTTTTTTCTTTCCTTCCACAGAGCCTGGACTCAAAATTACCTGGCACCAGAGATAGTTATGGGTAATCCGATTGTGATTTCCTTTATGGCCACCAGGTGGCTCTAATGACTAAAGAGTCAGGGAGAGCCGTGGAAACCCGTGAAACCAACGTCAAAGAAGTTAGGCTTGAAGGGGCCACAGAGGGGGAAACCAGGGAGGATAGTAGAAAAGAAAAAACCTAATTTTTTTTTCCATAAATACATAAATATTTTTAAGAAGTCACATATGGGGCTAGGGAGATGGCACAGTGGTTGAGAACACTGACTGTTCTTCCAGAGGACCGAGATTCAATTTCTAGCACCCATGTGGTAGGTAGCTAACAACCATCTGTAACTCTACTTTTAAGGAATCCGACACCTGTACGCATTTTTTTTTTTTTTTTAGAAAAATCTCAAAAATAGAAGGTCATTTATTGGATGGGGTGAGTGTTGGGCTTAGAGTGTGGTTGTGTGTACAGCTTGGGATGTGGCTGAGTAGTAAAGCATTGTTAGAGAGGTGGGTGTGTCTGGTCTGAGGTGTACTTTAGAAATGAGAGGAGGGTGTCATGTGTTGTGATGTGGCTAGGTTTAGTCTCCTTTAGCCCCCCCCAGGGGAGGAGAGTGCATCTTCCAAGCTGCAGCCTCAGGCTCCAGTGTGAGGTAACATGACTGGGCGGGTTGAAGTACTGACGTAGGTAGTTTTTGAGACAGTCACACTGTGTAATCCAAGCTGACATCAAACTCCCCATCCTGTGTCCTGGGACTGCAGGCAGGTACCACCATGCCCAGTGTCTTATGATCAAAAGCAACCTGGGGAGGAAAGGGTTTTTTAAGTTGTAGTCCATCACTGAGGGCAGCCAGGGCAGGAACTCAAGGCTGGAGCCTGGAGGCAGGAACTGAAGCAGAAGCCATGGAGGAGTGCTGATTACTGGCTTGCTCCTCATGCCTTTCAGGACCACTGGCCCAGGGTGGCACCAGTCCCAGTGGACTGGGGCTTGCAATACCAATCATTCATTTTAAAATGCCCTACTGTGTCAAGGTGACAAAAACAACACCCAGGACACTTGGCTGGCTGTTTTTAAGGTACTAGAGGTACACTAAAAACCAAAGCTGACAAGTGATGAGCGAGGGTACCATTGAAGGGGCAGGAGGGGTAGACAGATGAGGAACAAGATGTGCTATGGTTTATTAATACCCATTACGTATTTTGTTATGAGGCCTTCTGGTAGGCGCTGTCTTGTTCTAAAACTGGATGTTTGACATGAGGAATATGTGACTCATGTTTCAAGCTGAGATCTAGAAAGCAGAGAACATGGGTTTAGGGGTGAGTCCTTCTGGGGTAGCTGTTTTGTATGTGTTGGAAGGAGATGGGTAAAGAATGGAATGTTAAGAGTGGTTGTCCTCAGTAAATCATAGCCGCTTCAAAGGACTGGCAGTTTTCTACAAACTGGTGGTGGCACACTTCACTGGGGATGATAAGCATATATTCCTTCAGGTAAAATACCAATTAGAAAAAGGTGCTACCTCATGACAAGTAACCTGGACATCTTTGAACTTTCTAAATATATATGTCTGTGTGTGTGTGTGTGCGTGCGCGTGCATGAACACTATTTTGAAAAAAGATAATTTCCAACAGATTCCCCAAAGAGCTCAAACCCCTGCCTACAGTGCGGTGTCACTATACCAAAGTAATAAAATGTTAAAGCCCCCGAGAAGTCACAAACACGTGCCTGGCACCATCTTAATGATTGGTGTCAACCCATATCACATCTGTGTTTCCACAGCAGGAATCTCTTAACGTTTTAATCTTTGCAGTTGACGACTAGCTATCCTGGAGTTTTTTGATCTGAATGTGCCTTGTAGCTGAGACTCAAATGTCTCCAGCCCATTTAGGTTGGAGACTATAACCCCCAGTCATGATCTCTGAATAAGGCTGCTGCATCCAGATCCATCAGTAGGGCGCACACACTTGTGTTGTTACTCGGAGAGCAGCCAGTTTATGACAGGTCAGCAAGTGTGCATAAGGGACGTAAGAAAGCAGAGTCTGAAACCTAAGGGGCCCAGTGGTCCTCATCTCAGAGATTAAACAGATATGCGAAGTACTGGACATGGGTACCTCAGGCACATAGGAAACACCATAAAACAAAGCTCATGTGTGGATAAATGAGGGGACACTATTAGGACTAGGGAAAAGACTGGTGAGGGACTGCTATAACCATTGACCTCCTGGCCCAGAGCTGTGCCATCTAGTGCCCTCGGAGAGCTGCTGCTCAGCGGGAACTCAGCTCTCCACCTAACTCATCCCTGTGTCCCCTTTAATCGTACAGTGCCTGACACAGAATTTTTAAAAATAAATGCTTATTTCAGGAATGAACATTACTAGGATGAAGAGATGGCTCAGCAGTTCAGAGCACTTGTTGAACCAGGGTTCAATTCCCAGTACCCGCATGGTAGCTCACAACCATCCATAACTCCAATTCCAGGGGACTTGATGCTGCTGTCTTCTGGCCTTTGAGGAAACTAGGCACACACTGGTCTACACATACATACATGCAGGCAAATAATTTAAAAAGCATGAAGTACAACTCCCCCTTTTAAGTCCATGTGAACCCAAGAACAAAGTGTCCCTTCCTATGCAAGCCCTATCCCTGATGGACAGGAAGCAAGAGGTGAACTGTCCTAACCCTTATACTGATCAGTAGGGGAGATGACTGAGTTTAGACTTGTCAGCCTAAAGGGGTAAATATTAACCCCTAATATACCACAGTATTTGGCTGCATGTAACAAAGCTGACTATTGGCATTAACTGCAAAGATGTAAATTTATGCACATAACCAGAGGCCGGCAGGGCAGTGGTGGCGCACGCCTTTAATCCCAGCACCCAGGAGGCAGAGGCAGGCGGATTTCTGAGTTCTAGGCCAGCCTGGTCTACAGAGTGAGTTCTAGGACAGCCAGGGCTACACAGAGAAACCCTGTCTCAAACAATCCAAAAAAAAAAAAAAAATCCAGAGGCCAGCAGTTAGTGAATCATCAGAGTCACAACAGTGTCCTCTTTCCCTTGTTAATCCTTATGGATTAAATTCAATCAACAAATTGGCTGCTTTGTTCCTAGCCCGGATTTCAGGCGAAGGGGGGCAGAGAAAGGGCAGTGCCTACATCAAGAAGGCAAAAACGTTCCAACATTTTTAGCAGACCTTTAGTTTGAGTTTTTGTTGTTACTATTGTTTTTGTTGTTGTTGTTTGTTTGTTATTTGAGACAGGGGTTCACTTTCTGGCTCTGGTTGCCTGGAATTCTTAGGTAGACCAGGGTGGCCTTGATTCACAAAGACCCTCTCAACTATGCTTCCTGGATGTTGGGATTATAAGTCAGGAGTCACCTAGCCCAGCCACCGATGAGGTTTTATTGATAAGAAATGATTTACATTATGGCCCATAGGCTCAAAGGAATCTGGGACGGTATCTTCTATTCCCAAACAAAGCAGACACTGGATAGGAACCAGTAAAACCTTCCCTTTACCAGCACATCCATTCATTAACAAAAAGTTAATTTGTACTGTCTGATTCCAGGTATCTGGGTCACAACAAAAGTGGGAAGCAGTCCTTCTTTATTGGGGTTTATACGCTCATGGAGCAAATAAGTAGAAAAGATCATTTGTCTTTTTAAAAGACAATATAATTTTTATTATATTGTATACTTCTATGTGTATAGTGTCTAGCTATAGGTATGGGTAATGGCGCACATGTGCAGGACAGAGGACATCCTGCAGGGGGAGGGATCCTCCTTGTACATTGTGAGTCCTGGGAATCACCACAGGTCCCCAGACTTGGCAGCATGTGACTTTACCTGGCAAGCCACCGCACTAGCCCAGAAAGAGATCACTGGATAGTTCCGTCTTGTGTTTGTTTGTTTGTTTGTTTGTTTGAGACAGAGTTTGGCCCTGAACTCACTGTGCAACTGAAGCAGGGCTTGAACCCCTCCACCATCCCTCCAAAGGGGCTAGAATTCTAGGTGTGAGCCACTGCACCCAACAGGACCATTTGAGACAGAACTAAAGTTTCACCACACACACACACACACACACACACACACACACACACACACACGAGAACAGCCTTACTCAGGCAGTTCTCTGTTACAATCATACCGTTCTCTCAACAGACCTCAGAGTACAGCTATTTTGCTTGTTTTCTGAGAAATATCACTGTATAGTCCTGGCTGGCCTGGAACTCTGTGTGAAGATCAGGCTGGCCTTAGAGATCCACCTGCCTCTGCCTCTCAAGTGCTAGGATTACACGCATGCGCCATCACACCTGTCCAAGTTTTTCATTTAAGCTGATGAAAGGACATTGAAGCACTGATGTTAAGTACCTTGTCAAAGGCCACACAACTAACCATCTGGTAGAGCTGGGCCTGGAAGCAAGACAGAAAAGTCCATCCACTAAACACTGCATCGTGCCCCCAACCCCACATTGCACAGTAGACACAGGATGTCTTTCCACTCCTGTGTTGCTGTCAGCAAACACCCTTAGACTGAGACCTTAACCATCAGCATCATCACTTTGTGAATGTGTCTGCACTTCAGGCCAAGTTAGGTACTGCAACTCATTTCTATATCCAAATGCATGACCTGGGGCACATTTCTGAAAAGCTGGAGGATCCATTTTCTTAGTTTTTTATTCAATGCTGTGGGATGGAATCCAGGACCACCAACATTCTAGACAACTGCTCTTTCACTGAGCTACACCCCAACCCTGGAGGACTTCTTTCTTCTTCATGGACCTCTACACAGGTGAGCTTGGGCTTCCTCACTGTACTGGAGCTGGGTTCTAAGAGTGAACAAGCTTCCAAAGAACCAGAGTGAAGATGGATCACGTCTTCATATTCGAGAGGAGGGAAGACGACCTAATCATCTTTCAGTGGGGAGAGTGTCTACATTAAGAACATGTGGAGCTCAGAACATTTCAGGAATCTGGGAAGTGGAGGCAGGAGGGTAAGGAGGTCAAAGCTTGCCACAGCTAGTCAGCCTGAGCTACATGAGACTTTGTCTCAAAAAGTAAAGTCACGAACAGAAGAACATGGAAGATATGAGATAGTACTTAGTTAGGGTTTCTATTGGTGTAAACAGACACCATGACCACAGCAACTCTTTTTTTTTTTTAAGATTTATTTTATGTATGTGAGTACACTGTCTCTTTCTTCAGACACAACAGAAGAGGGCATCAGATCCCATTACGGATGGTTGTGAGCCACCATGTGGTTGCTGGGAATTGAACTCAGGACTCTGGAAGAGCAGCCAGCATTCTTAACTGCTGAGCCATCTCTCCAGCCCCTACAGCATCTCTTATAAAGGACATTTAATTGGGGCTGGCTTACAGTTCAGAGGTTTTGTCCATTATTGTCAGGGAAGGAAGCATGGCAGCACACAAACGGTGTGGTCTGGAGGAGGAGCTTGTACTGCTCCGTCTGGATCTGAAGGCAGCAGGGAGAGAGACACTGGTCCTGATTTGACTTGTGAAACCTCAAGCCTACTCCTTAGTGACACACGTCTTCCAATAAGGCCACACGCCTCCTAATGATGCCACTCCCTATTTGCATTCAAACCACCACAATTTCTATGGGTATTTTGGGGAAATACAGCTTGTGCAGTGGTAGCAGAAAGCCTTTAGTCCCAGCACTCAGGAGACAGAGGCAGGCTGATCTCTTGAGTTCCAGGACAGCCAGGGCTACACAGAGAAACCCTGTCTTGGAAAAAAAAGCAATGTTTGGTTTCAGGTCCTGGGACAAGGGATTGAGGTGCATACCTTACATATCCCAGCATCCCTCAGTCCCTATCTTGCCTATCCTGCCCCAATATGAACTTTGCAGCCCAGGGGCTTGGCCGCCTGCAGAGGCTCTGACCTATATAACCAGCCCTGCTCTTCTTCTTCTACTTCTCTCCTCCCCACTGTCTCCCTGGCCTCAGACCTGAGAGCAGCTTCCCAATAAACCTGCCTTTAATATAAACTAATCTGGCTTAAATTGGCTCATTTCTCTGGTGGAGAAATATCAAACAAAAGTTTACTAGGAGATTCGGTGAAATTTGGGACCTTTGAAACTTGCCATCCTTCTTCCACTTTTAGACGGTAGGCAGAGAGTTGTTAAAGTTTCCAAAGGCTTCCTTAGAGTTAAGGAGTAAACTCTTACCGTGAGGCTAGAGAGATGGCTCAGCAGTTAAGAGCTCTGGCTGCTCTTCCAAAGGACAAGGTTCAATTCCCAACACCCACATGGTGGCTCCCAGCCACATGTGTTCAGTGCCCTCAGAAGAAGCTGTTCAGGTGGCGGGTCTCCTGTAACTGGGGTTACAGATGGCTACAGGTCCTCTAAGAGCAGTCGGTGTTCTTGGCCTCCGAGCCATCTCCAGCTCCCTAGGTTATTGCTTGGGATAGTCTTTCACCGAGTCTAGAGCTCATGATGTGGCTCTACCATGAGCTCCAGGGACACCTCCCCCCCCACACTCCCAAGCAGGATCACAGGCACAGGATGCCACCCCTGATGTTCTCTTTGGGCATTAAGGATTCAGATTCAGGTCTCCAGACTTGCATAGCAATCACCTCACCAACGAAGCCATTTCTTAGCCTCTATTGCTTTGTTGTTGAGATAAGGTCTCTATAGCCCAATCTGGCCTCAAACTTGCTTGTAACAGGATGATCTTTAAGGTTTAATTTTATTTTGCTTTTTTGAGACAGGCTTTCTCTATGTAGCCCTGACTATGTTGAAACTCACTGTAGGCTAGGCTAGCCTCAAACTCAGAGATCCGTCTGCCTCTGCTTCTTGAGTGCTGGGATTAAGAGTGTGTACCACCATGCCTGGCATACGTGTATATTTGTTTAAAACCTTTATAATGCTATCTTAGAGTGTATGAGGGTACATGGGTTGCAGCATGTTTGAACCTAGCTCAGCAAACACTTCTACCTGCTGAGTCCTCACCGTAAAGGCCCTGACCTTCAATTGCTGCTCCTGTCTCCACCTCCCCAGAGCTGGATTACATGAATGCATCACCAGGTTTTTATGCAGCACTTGGGATTTGAACCCTGGGCTTTACGAATGCCAGGTAAACACTCCATCTACGGAACTACATCACTAGCCCTTGTAGTATAGGTTCCTGTCCCCTCTTTTCCTCCTTAGAGCCTTAGATAATAGAGACCATCTCTCTCTCTTGCCACTGGATACTCAGCACTAGCCCCATACCCAGCCCAGAACAGCTGTTCAACAAATATCCACAAGAATCAACAAGTAGGTAATCAATCAAGGCTACCCAAGAGTGAAGAAACACAGGCAGCTCTGTGGCCCTGGCTATGCTCAGGAACATAGGCAAGCAACAGTTCCCCCCTTCTGTGGGGACCAGGGAAGGTTTCTGGAGCAACTTCATCTCGAGCTGAGACCTGAAGGACAGGGAGGTGTCTGCCTCAGTGTCAGGCTAGGAAGAGGGTAGGGGCAGGTAGAGAGGAGAGTGCAAATTCTAGAGGGGAAGAAGTGAGCATGGAGAGAGTGCAGAGAAGAAGCTAGCCCAGGCCATGGGAGCTTTGTCAACCAGGTTTTTATAAAGAACTGATATAAAATTTACCCCTTTATAGCCGGGCAGTGGTGGTGCACGCCTTTAATCTCAGCACTCAGGAGGCAGAGGCAGGCAGATTTCTTGAGTTTGAGGCCAGCCTGGTCTACAGAGTAAGTTCCAGGACAGCCAGGGCTCCACAGAGAAACCCTGTATGGAAAAACAAAACAAAACAAAACAAAAAATTTACCCCTTTATAGTATATAATTCAGAGTTAAGAGCTTTCTAAGGGGAAGGACATTTTCAGATTTGCATTAAAATTATTTTTTTATATGACTGTTTTTATTCTCCCTGAGACAGGATTTCTCTGTGTAGCCCTGGCTGTCCTGGAACTCACTCTGTAGACCAGGCTGGCCTCAAACTCAAGAAATCTGCCTGCCTCTGCCTCCCCAGTGCTGGAATTAAAGGTGTGTGCCACCACAACCACCTAAAATTTTTTTTTTTTACATTTACATTTTTAATATTTGTGCGTGCACGTGCGCAGGTCATTAGACAACTTACATGAGTCTGTTCTTTCTTTCCACTGTGGGTTTTCTCCTTTACCTTGTGAGTCCCAGGACTCAAACTCAGATGTCCAGCTTATGTGGTATGCATCTTTACCTGCTAAGTCATCTGCAGGCCCCACATTTATTTTGAGAGAGAGGTTTTTGTTTACTTTGGAAGACTCTCACTATGTAGCCCTGGCAGGCCTGGAACTCTGCATGCAGACCAAGCTGGCCTGGAACACTGCATGCAGACCAGGCTGGCCTGGAACTCTGTATGCAGACTAGTGTGGCCTCAAAGTCAGAGACTGGACTGATCGTTTCCCCAGTGCTGGGATTAAAGGTGTATGCCAACATACATGGGCAGATAAGCATTTCAAAAAACTGTCTTGTCTACAATATCAAGAGAGACTAGAATAGACTAGGGGAGGTGGGGGAACCAGGAGGCTGAGACAACTGCATCCATCTGGAGAGACATGAAAGCAGCTAGCCTAGGACAGTGAGACCAGAGGAGGAGGAGAAAGGTAGAGTACTTCCACTGGCAGATATCAGAGACACAGGGAGGAGCCAAGAATGACACCCAAGGATCTGTCTGGCCTGAGTGGCTGGACAGATAGACAGTGACTCCAATGGTAAGAAGCAGAGGCGGAAAGAGGAGGTTAGCTGTTTGTGGTAACTTTGTGACATGAACATATTTGAGACTGGTGCTCCAGGTCCCTTTAGCCAGGAATTCCTGGCCAGCAGTAACTGTGGCCAAAGCTAAGGCTGAGGTCACCTGGTGAGTAATGAGATCTGAGCAGAGAGCCTGGCCGGAACAGTGTCCAAGGGAGAGGGGGAAGGAAGGGAGACTCACAAAGAGCTAGGGTAAGAAGGAGGCTGGGACCATGGATGTGGGAGCACACTTGAGGCCGAGCGGTGAACTGTGTGAAATGTGAGGTGAGGTCCGGTGTGGAGACGTGACTTAAGTGTCTTCAGATCTTGCAAACAGCACCTGGGTAGCGTCTGTTACAGGAGCCAGGCTGCAGCTACACGGGGGAAGCATGGGATGTCAGAAAACATCCAGCTACTTCTTAGAAGGGAAGAACATTCTTGATTAGTAACTCCTACAGAATACTTTCTTTAGATGCCATTTCTTCAACCACAAGAGCGGGACAACAGTGACAGCAAGGACTACAAGCATAGCCCTGAGCATGGCCTGGGACAGAAGCTCCTGCTATGTCCTGAGATTTGGCAATATTTAGCATCCAGGAATATCTGTCGTGATTAGAAAATTAGTAGATAATAGCTGGAACTAACTTTCTATTTTCAACCAAATAGTTTTGTGTCTCCCTGAGAACTATTAAGTCAAGTAAAATGTGCTTGCTTCCTGTCCTGTCAGAGTTGAGCTTTTTTATGCAAAGGGAAGCAAAGTAAGGGAATGGGCTGGTTTAGGAAAAAGGTAACTGCAGTCCATCTCCCGCACCTTAAGGTAACTGCAGTCCGTCTCCCGCACCTTAAGG